>JAJMHO010000042.1:0-168371 GCA_030566085.1 Geotrichum histeridarum
TTCCACAATGTTCCACAAGAGGCTGTGTAGATCACATGACTATTCCACAATGTTCCACAATGAGGCTGTGCAGGTCACATGATTTGTGCTAGAATATTCTACAAGCCTATGCAAGTCACATGACCATTGCTAGAATATTCTAGTGTAGAACCATAAGGGCTTCGATATCTCCATTGCCCAACATACTTTCTACAACAATAGCTTGGACTGATATCAGAAATTATGTGGTAAGAAGAAAGAACTACTAAAATGACTAAACTAAACCTATTTCAAAAAACAAAACAATTTCTCTTTGCAAATTTTTCTTGAGTTCCAATAACAAAGGAAATGCCTGTTTGTGACAAATTGCCAGAACCGCGTTCAACAAGTCTCGTCTGGCAATCAGTTCAATTCCAATCAAGTTTATTTTTGATACAGTGTTTTTTTCACTCATCATGCGATATCTCCTCCTCTTGCTTTTATTCAAAGTTTTAGAGCGTAATGTTCACTTGTCTCGTGCTCACTGGTAAAGCTTCTTCATTGCTTGAATACAACACTTCATATCCTTTTTAAGCATTAATATTAGTTGATTCACATCGAGTACGGTTGATTAGGTGAACTTTGTCGAACGAGTTTCTGACTGACTGCGGGTCACAAATTAGGACATACTTTGTTGGTGTTGCAAGTTGGGCAGAGTGCTCAGCCCACTGCTTGTTAGCTGGTACATACCTCGAATTGCTTCTGTACCTGGCTTTAACTTCATTGAGTAATTGGTAAATTTTTTCACTGACAATTTTGAGGATATCAAAGTGTACACTATTTAAAAGCATATTCCAATATCGAAAGTCACAAAATGACATGTTACCCAGGACTTGTTGGTTAAAATACGTATTGCAAGGAAAGATTTGCAAAGAACAAAGTCTGTGAAAAAATTATAACTAGGATTCTGATTTTTAGTTCTGTCTTCTTACTAGATAATTTCTGGTATCAATTCAAACTATTTTTTATTCCAGTTTGTCAAACACTCTCTTGTTTAGCTCACCTGCTCTTCACTATGTCTCTCGGTGCTTACCTCCTGCAACAGATTTTAACAGCAATAAATTTTAGTGATTTAATGTACAGAAAAGAAAGTTGTCTAGACGGGATTGGCAACATACTGTATTGGATCTTCCCAAAACGTAATGTTTCTTACGTTGAAAATTGAGTCTACGAAGCAATCAATTAACAAGAAAGGTTTACAGCAATCCTGAGAACAAAATGAAAAAATGAAACAAAACCGAGAACATATTACAAGACCCCTAAAACGCAAGACAATGAAATTAATAACTCAAAACATGCGAATAAAGTTTTTAACCAATTCGGATATGAGTCCTTTGTAACTCATTTCGCAATATTAGATATTACTTTATTGTTGAGCGATGTGTTACAACATGGAAGTACTGACGGACATAGTAGACATGGTGGAGAGAAGAGAGTATTTGGACAAAGTAGAAACGACCATAGATTTTATTGATTCCAGAAAATATATAGGAAAATATGTTGAACGAGGTTATGGCTCTGTATCACAAACACTCAAATCCTTTGTTGGTGTGGCAAGTAGGGCAGAATCCTTGGCCGATATCCAGTTAGCTGAGACATTCCTTGAACTATGTCTGTGACTGGTTTTACCCTAATTGGGATATTGGGACTCAAGAAAAATTTTCAAAGAGAAATTTTTCTTCATCCCAAAACTTAAATACTTTTAGTTTTCTCATTTTAGTTCTTTCTTCTTACCATTAACTTTTTGGTATCAATCCAAGCTATCTTTTGTTTCTACTTTGTCAAACACTCTCTTCTCTTCACTATGTCTGCCATGTCACTCAGTGCTACCATATTGCAAAAACTAGCAATTCCTTTGTTGGTGTTGCAAGTAAGGCACAATTCAGCCCAGGTGTTATTGGCTGGAAAATTCTTTGAACTATCCCTGTGACTGGATATACCTAAGACTTTGCAAAAAGAAAATTTTGTTCATCCCACTATGGATAAATCGGTTTTCTATTTTAGTTCTTACTTCGTAAATCAATTTTAATCGATCTCAATTGAGCTCTAGTAAAGTTCAATTGCTTATTAATTGTAAAGCGTCTTCTCAAATAATCAAGTAGGTCAATAGAAAATGGAGAATATTGTGTTCTAATAAAGAAAGCAGGAGGAGGACATGGACTTTTTAGATATAGAAACCGAAGTAAACAAACTATCTGAAAATAAACATTAATGCGTATTAACTGATTGAGGCAGCACCGTATAAGTCAGAGTTAAGCATATATAACTCATACTTAATACCACTACGTTAACTGCAACATAAAGTTAACTTGCAGTAAGTTGAGGTAAGTGCTTCCTTAACTTGGCTGGCCAAATCTGGGTAAATCCCAGCTGATCATGAAAAAACCATCAGAGCACCAATTTTTCATTTCCCAACAGCTTGTCCACACCATTCGTCATATACTTTCTGGTATCAAAATAATTTTTGTTTCTACTTTGTCAAACAATCTCTTTTTCAGCTCTCGTATTTTCGCTATCTTAGTCTTTCTAATGAAGATTATTTGAGTTGGGTTAAAATAAAATAAATGTTAAGAAGGAAGTTGAAAGTGGTATCACAAACTGTTGAGAACTTTTATATTTCAAGAGAACTCTCACGGAACCTCCTTATCAATTCCTTAAGAACCTCATTATCGTTAGATTTCGGATATCTTGTAATATCCTTGTTTTTGTTGAATATTTCTATGTTTGTATTTATGTGATTGTTATAAAAGACGGAGTATTTTTGCCTTTTTTGTTCCTTGAACACAATCAATTAGTTTTCCAAACGTCATACTCCCTTTCATCTTTATATTCAATACTCCAACATGTCTTCTTATGTCTCTGAACTTCATCAGGAAGACCTATAATGAAAAAACTAAAGCTAATGATTTTTTTTTCTCTTGCAAATCTTGAGGCGAAAGTCACATAGCCAATTCCAAAAAATTTCAGGCAATAATATGTGGGCTCAGAACGTACTTAGAAGACTGGCTAACGAATTGCTAGCTTGTGACACACTGCCAGTAAATTGTTCAAATATTTGCTCTTGCCATTCTCTTCGTTTGTCAACTTCTTGAATTAAATTAATTGCCCTGGACTGTTGAACGAGGTTCTGGCTGTGTCACAAATACGCAAATCCTTTGTTGGTGTGGCAAGTAGGGCAGAACCATCAACCGATATCCAGTTAGCTGGGACATTCCTTGGACTGTCTCTGTGACTGGATTTTACCCTAATTGGGATATTGGGACTCAAGAAAAATTTGCAAAGAGAAAATTTTTCTTCGTCCCAAAAACTTATAAATAGCTTTAGTTTTCTCATTTTAGTGTTGAAAGTGGGGTCATGTCACAAACGGTTGAGCGCATTACTGAGAGCTCTTATCTTTTGACAGAGCTTGGCGGAACTTTCCTTATCAATTGCTTTTAAACTAATTCCGCCTTTTCTGTTAGTTTAGTTCTACGCACACAATCAATTATCTTCCAAACTTTCACCTTCTTATTGAATACTCCAATATGTCTTCTTATATCTCTGAACTTCAACATTTAGTACTACATACTTTCTGGTATCAATCCAAACTATCTTTTATTTCTACTTTGTCAAACACTCTCTCCTCTTCACTATGTCTGCCATGTCACTCAGTGCTACTATATTGCCACATTGATCAGTAATATGGGTTATGAAAGGTTACATAAATTGTTTGTTCCCCTTTATTTTTTTTCCCAAAAGCTCATCTTCAAATGTTTTCTCCAAATCATTTCATGATCGCTAAATACCAACTTTAAATCAGCATAAGGTCAGTTGAAAAAAGTTGATGAAAAGTGCAGTAAATTGCTTTTACCCTTACAAATTGCAGTAAGAACTAGTTGCACTTGATCAAGTGAAAGAAAAAAAACAAAAAGAAAAAGAAAAAGAAAAAGAAAAAGAAAAAGAAAAAGAAAAAGAAAAAGAAAAAGAAAAATAAAAATAATACGAACCAAAATGTTGGACGAGGTTCTAGGTATTTGTCATATACTAGCAAATCTTTGTCGGTGATGCACGTAGGACAGCACCCTCATTCCATAAGCTATTAACTGGACATTCTTTGAATTGTCTCTATTTGTGACACATACCCAGAACCTCGTTCAACAAATTCGACTAGTCTTCTACAATGGATAAAAATCGTTTGGATCTATCCAGCTCAGTTAAAATCTATAAAGATGGACTTATCCACTTTTCTGATAGTTTAGTTGCACAATCTAATAGTTATCCAAACTTCAAACTCATTTCATCTTCTCATTAACTCTTCCAGTATGTCTTCTCGTACAACATCAATAATAACATCTATAAATTTCCATGTTTTGGATATCCGCCAGATATCTTTTTCGTTCTTTTTGAGTTTTCAGAAAGTTCTCTGACCAATCGCATCCTAATATTGATCTCTTGATCCATCTAACAAATATCCCATTTGAGGAAGATCAGATATATAAAACTTACTGAAGTATTCAACTATAAGACGAAAAGGAGTTTGATGTTTGGAAAAATAATTGATTGTGTAAAGAACTAAACTAACATTGTGCAGACAAGTATATAGACTAAATGTCACTTTCGATGTTTATTCCACAGGACGTTAAATTTATTATCTATCAATCTTACTAAATTAACAAAAAAACGGAATTAGTCCGCCTTTATAACAGTCACAATACAACCATAAGAAACAAAAATAAGACGATACTGTGAAAAAGCAATAAAGAGATTTAAAATCAATCGAGAGGAAAAGATTCTAAAAGTTCTGTTGAAAGATCACTCAACAGAACTTTTAGAATCTTTAATCAAAATTATATTCTGTTATAAACTACAATAATATTCTATTTTCTTCTGATTCCTAGTGCTGATACATTCAAGATGATGACAGCTATAAGTATGACTCTACAACACGCACCACTTTCAACACCATTCTCATTCCCCTTTCTGGTTTACAGGTCCTGCTAGTGCTGTCAATTATCAATTAGTAACTGTGAAGACCATTGAGTTCGTTTAATCCAGATAGCATTGCAAAGCAACTTACTGTGATATTTTGGCAGTTTCGTAACTCCTAATGAACAAACTAATGGTTCAAGTTGACTTAAGACTTGACTTAACATTTTTGTTACTTAAATTAATGTTAAGTTTATTTAACTTTAAGTTAAATCAATTTACACTTTTGGGATTAAACTAATTATTTCTTATTTATTTCCCATACTAATAGAATCCTTAGATGATGATAGGGAGCGACACTGCCTTTGTACTTGATTTCACTCTGCACAAATTCCATGTTGTCTCATTTAAGTTGTTAATAACTCATAATCTGAACAAAACCCTGCTTGAGTGATATCATTTGGCATGATGGGACAAACTAAACTCTAACCTGTGGAAATTATTGGGTATGATCATAGAGCCTATAGAGTTTTGTGTGATAGCTAAATCAACATTCGGAAACTTTTTGAGGAGAAATCCACAAACTGTATTACTGTGCTAATTAGACTGTCGTAAATTACTAGTTGCACAGTCCTTTTTTTACTTTTGTGAGTTAGTTAAGTTACCTACTTTCAGCACACACAGGTCAATCACAGTTCTCGATACTCGGCTTGCCTCAGGCCAACTGATTAATTCCCTTCAACTTTCGATAACATATGTCAATCCGCTATTGTAAGAATTTCTATCTAAGAACTCTGAATAAAAATTACTATTATGTTATAAATATGCACTTCAAGTGTATGGCCCTTTGTAAAAAAAAAAAAATACATCAAAACCTTGGTTGTTGCAAAATGTTCTTGATCCCAAGTGAGTTGATTCTACAAGTAAAATCTAGATATCATTGTAGGCCTACTTGGATTGTATTGGGGGAAAAAATAATAATAAACAGTAAAAGAGGAACTAAAATTACAAAAGTAGCTCAGCTATTGCCCTGTCTTTTTGAAAGCTTGAATTCCTGGATTTTTCGCTTCATCTCCAAATCAGGAATTACGTCTTCAATCTTCAAGGGCGCCCTATTGAATGGGTCCTTCGCATCACTGAGAAGATGAGACTTGATTGTGGCAAGATCGATTACCACCTTAGAGGAAGGCAAAATAACAGGCTCTTTCATCAATGTGAACATCAAAGGATCAAGGAATTCGTCGGGAATATCACCTAGCTCTTCCTCATCTTGCTCATCAGAAGATTTGATTTGTTGAGCTTTCGCAGCAAACTTCTCCAGTCTTGCCAAGTCCTCAGGGGCCATCAAAGCTCTCTTGGAAAGAATGTCTCTAGCCCGATCAAAAATTTCAACCTTGAAAGATCTTCCGTCACGAGCAACAGCTTCAGGAAACTGCTCCTGGCTTTCTAAATTAAGGTAAACCTCAATGATGGACCGCAGCAGCTCTCTTGGTTTAAACCCATACTTTTCAGGATTCGGAACCTTTAAATCACCACATTTTGGTCCAACCAGCGCATCCAGATTATAGTCAAGCATTGCAGCTAATCTATCAACGAGCTCAGGGCATACAAACGCACTGGGAACGGAGGATGTGAACAGCCTCAGTAAGTTCACCGTCTGAGCAGCGAGCTGAACATATGAAGAAGCCATTCGTTCAGCGGATCTCAAATTTTGCTCCAACTCCATTTGTCTATCAGCTGATGGTGCACTTGCAGGGGACAACTCATTTTGCAATCGATGGATTTCGGTGAGTTTACTGAGAGATTCATCAAGCAAGTATGTGGAGTCGTTCAGCAAGAGAGCAACAAATCTGATGAAAAATTCTGGATCGGATCTGCTCTCATCCTCCAATTTCTGTCTATAGATGCGGTTTGACCAAATACGTCGAAATATTTGTGAAATGTAGTATCTGGTGTTGAATTTGTCTTCAAACTGAGAGCTTGCACCGGTTCTCTCGACATCAATATAAAACTTCATCAAGGAATGGAAAAGATGGTTGAGAATCAACTGGTTGGAATCAATATCTTGCATGAAGAAACCAGGTCGTCCATTAGGAAGTTCGAGAACACCATAAAATATCATTTCCACAAACTTTGCTTTCACATAAGGATTGTTAATGTATGAGGACTGGCGCAGGAAGGTCACAAAGAATATTAGGATTGGACTCAGTCGTTCCTGAAGCAAAACATCTGGAACAGATCTAGCAAGAAAAATTGACATTGTTGAAAATACCTCGACAAAGTACTCAGGAAAGAATTGGAATTCTAACGGAGCGTCAGAGGCGATGGGCAAGTTCAAAGGAGATTGAGGATATTTTTTGGCGGGGTCAACACATCTAACAAGGAAAACTGACAAAAACTGAACAAACCCAAAGACTTTGGTAAATGTTTGAGAATCAGAAAGGGCTGCGCCAAGTGAAAGATTAGTTGCTTTAGTGACCTTGAAATCAGCATTTAGTATTGTCAGTGCTCGTTTTGCTTCTGCATGTTGAGGACTATCCCCATCCCCCCATTCTGCAAGCTTTTTCTCCAAATAATCGAGGCGAGAAGTTAAATCTTCTAGCCTCTTCTTTGACCGAGTCTGAGAATGGATTACCCCTCCTAACCCGTAATGAAGGAAAGCAACACTCATGTAAAAGATATGAGAAATGAAGTTTGGGGTCCCAGGGAGAGGAGTTGAATAAAATTCCACAGATGAAGCATTATCACCAGCAATTTTTGTCTCGTCAGAGATGTCATAAAGAGGCTCTGTTCTGAAGTAATTTAGAGAAATCTTGTCAAGCTTGGAGCCGTAAACATCAGCAAAGGGTTCACAGAATCGGATGAGCACAGCAGTTATATTAAGCATGAATCCATCAGACGACACCTCGCCCGGCTGAATCTGGAATGCAAGCCTTTTGTGGTTCAAGTCGATAACTCTTGCCAAAAATCGTAAAAGGTCCATTCTCGACTCTACAGATGCCCGAATGATTTTATCGGAAATGAAAAAGAGATGATCTTGAATCACTTTAAATTCGAATTTCATTCCATTACTGACATTGTTGATGTCCCTCTGGCTGGCTGAAGCAGGATCAGGAAAGTTGGTCAGCACCAGAGAAGGATCAAGAGGGGACACTTTGAAGAATGGACCAAGAAGTGAACCAGTTTCAATCTGAGAGGCGGAAAGAGACTCAGGGTTGAATGTATCCAACTGAGTGATAACACTAGCAATCTTCGGGTTGTTGACGATATGGCCAAGTGTGTCAAAAATCGCCCGGTAAGAGGAAGAGCGGGTCATGGACTTGAGCATGGAGGAACTCAAATGACTAGTTATAGGTTTGATGAAATCGTGAAGAACTTCATCTTCCTGAGCTCTATCTACGATCTGGTTGAAGAAGTCCCAAGAGAACGAAGAGCTATTGTTGAGCATTGACTCTCCCATGTTGAAAGCTACTTCTCTCTCGAAAAGTTCTGGTGTGATGGTCGTAAGAAGCGTATAACTGGAGATCAACTGCTGAACTTGAACGAGGGCATCTAGAACCTTGGCATCATTGTTTCTGGATCGATTCCTTCGCTTAAGTATATCGGCGCGATTCCAGCCAGTTGCAAGGTAGGCGAAAGCAGCATCAAATGTTTGAAATCGGTCCGATATCATAAAATGCAAGATTCTCTCTACCATTTCCAGAGTGAACTTATTGTCGAGAGAGTCGCTGCATAGTTCATCAGAGAGTTCAGATGAATAGAATAGTTTCGCATTGGAATCAGGGACGGGCTCAATGGAAAGCTGAAACACATGGCTTATGATTTCATGTTCTGTAGTCATTATAAAGATAATAACAATCAACTAATTGAGGCACGGCAAGGCAAAGAGATCAAAGCTTGTGCTATTATGCGTTTGCGATGATTCTCGAATCAAGTCTGTGTGTGGGAAGTGGCAATGAAATTGGTAAGGAAACCAGATTTTCTGGCACTACACACACTACCCAAATTGTTCACCCACCCCAAAAAGCAGTGGAAATTTCTGTCGGCAGTATCCTCTATACTATACATACACGATCCCTATGTATGTAAACTTGCAGAACAAATTGATCTTACTATTAGACACTGGACGTGGTTACTTAGGACGCAGTACTGTATGAATTAATAGGTTATAGCGCGAGCTATGGAAAGAAAGAAGATAATAAGAGATGAAATGATAATTGGAATCGAATTAGCTACTACTTCAAGAGAATGATTAGACGAATAACAAGAAATCAGCTTATTTCTTGATCTCAATGAACCAGCCAAAGACAAGATGCGTGACATTGTCATCATCGACAAACTTGGAGGTGGCTTCATATCTGCCTCTAGCCAGCATTCCAGAAGGAGCTTCCTCGGTAGCAAACTCCTTCTCATAGAAGGGTTTCTCAGCAGTGTTGGGGGAGTAGGATCCACAGACTTCTTGAGACTTGTCAAGTCGAATGCCATGTCTCTTGACTGATTGCAGGTACTTCAACCCAGTCACAATTTCATGCTGAACTCGAAATTTGACAACCAGCCTGTACTTGGATTTCTCTTTGATCATGATGGGTTCCTTGCGAAGCTTGTCCAGAACACCAGGGGTCTCCAAATTGTACACCACAGGATCCTGGCCGTCGATGTGAATGGCCATTTCAAGAATTACGACCTTTCGCTTATCGTTGGGATCACCAAGAGAGCCATTGGACAGACCAAGGGACTCCTTCCATTTGTTGAGGGCTTCATCATCAGCATCCAAGGTGGTGTACTCTGCAACTGTTTTCTTTTCGCCAACTTTGTAGCCGACGGCGTTTTCGGCTTCAAGTTCTTCGTCAATTTGAGGATCAGTTGGTTGAGACATGATTAGGGGTATTTGTTGAGAAAATGCGATTGAAATTGAGTAGTAAATGAGGAATAGGAAAGTAGTAGGAAAGGGGAAAAAGGTCTGGGTTTTTTTTATTTTTTTTTTTTTTTTTAAAGTTCTCAATATATTGTAAACTCCTGTAATGTACTGCTGCAATTGTGTTGATGTGTGTGGGAAACATGAAAACGGTTAAGGGGTGAACTTGAGTTAACTACAGTTACATACTATGTACAGTGTACACCACCGCCCTACGTTACAATTCTATTATTATTATTATTATCATATATGTTATTGCTCAAGGTAGCTGAACATGGTGATGACGATGACGAAGGTGATGACAAGCAAGATAGATGGCAGAGTAAATGGTTGTTGTTGTTATTATCAAGCAGCGTTCAATTGAATCAATGGAATCAAAATGAACACTCTTCTTCAGCACAACTGCATACTCTGATAGATAGATTGAATGAACCTTTGAATATCTCCATAAGAACATAATGAACCAGCAATTCCAAACTACCAGCGGATCGTAATTCACTAGCATTGTCACCAGCAATTTTCAGATCAGGCACACATCGAAAGTGAATAGCCTACAAACTGCTGCAATCTCAATGCTTCCAAAACACTGAGTCTTTGCCATTGATATCCAGGTCGTTAAAAGACTCAAAATCTTGATCTCCAGCTGTTCTTAAGGGTCCTGGAGCTCATAGAGCTCATGAATCGCTAAAGTAAACAAGGCCTGTAAGAATTATATATGTTGAGCCGGGTAACACAACACGAACCTTGCAAAACTCTCAAAGGAAAGAAACTGAATTTTTCATCAACACAAACAATAAGCCTTACAATGATGATGCACAGCATAGCTAACTCGGCGCCTCCTTTGAAGCCGAAAGGACCTAGTCCTAATTATGTTGCGCCTCAATCATTTCCAGCTGCAAGTGCTGCGAATGTAACTGCCATGGATTCTCATGTCAACACCCTGGGAACCTTGCGCGCTTCAGATCTCAAGGAAAAAATGAATCCTCTGAGTCTAGCCTCATCCTTCGTCGATTCCTATCTCGAGAAAGACGAGCGCTATCCAGAAATTGGTCAGATGGCTTTGCGTATGTTTGAGCTTATTGACATATCTAGTTGGAAACTAATTCTATTTAGAGAGTTCATGGTCACAGTACCTCTTCTTCGACTCTGCTGCATCTCTCGGACCTTTCACGCCATTCTCAAAGACTGATACCATCAACATTCCAGATGCTATCTATGATCAATTCAATCGTAAGTCTGTTATACATTTATGGAAGTTCACATGTTAACAATTTAGAAACCGAGACCCAGGCTAAAATGGGCATCTTTCCAGAGATTGACAGAGCATGGATCACAGTAGACAATCGTCTATATTTTTGGAACTACCGCAATGGCTCGGATTTTCATACTTTTGATGAACTTGATCAGTCTATCATCTCTGTCGCGTTAATTCCACCAAAACGCGGCATGTTTATCGATTCCATCAACCACGTTTTGGTTTTGAGCACCTCCAAAGATTTATACTTGATTGCTCTGGCGTATGACAAATCGAAGAACGAGCTCGAGTTATATGAGACCGGCATGACTGTATCAGTCTCGGGACTGGAAGTTTCGTCAATTGTTGCGAGCAAAGCAACTGGTCGAATTTTTATCAGTGGAAAAACGCATGGTATCAATATCTCGGAAATTAACTACTCAAATGTGGAGACCTGGTTTAAAGGTAAATGTACGCGAACGTGTCATACCAGCCATGCCATCTCATCTGTGCTTCCTAGCCTCACTGGTTATGACAGATATCAGTTTCAAAATATTCCACTTGTTGGTTCTCTCTTGAAGCATTCGACTCCTGAGACTGTTGTCTCTATAGTCATTGATGACTCCCGGTCTTTGCTCTACACTCTTTCCAATGCATCAACTATTCGAATGTACCACATGGATCCCAAGAAAGGTGGCCTTCATCTCATGTTTACCTACACCATTGCTCAAATCATTTCCCATATCCAGATGATTCCCACTCCTTCCCACCAACTTACAGAAGACACAAAGACATCTTCAATTCCTTCATTGTCTCTCGTTTCAATTGAGGTTATTGAGTCAAAAGAGAGCTCCCGGCTTAATCTTGTTGCGATAAGTTCAAGCGGTTCTAGAATTTACATCAAGGCAGCAAACACATCAAGCAACCTTGGACCACCTACAACCATGCAGGCTGTTCAACAACGTTATCCTCCTGCTTCTAGTCCCTCTGCTGCACCTAAATCTTCAACATTATTGACCGGTACAACGGCTGCTTCTCGAATTTTTGCGCCTGGTTACTATTTTGCTGTGGTTCCCAATAGATCCGGCGAGCCAGGAAATAGCGTATTTGTATCTGCACCAGACTCTGGAAAGGTCATTTGCCAAATATCTGCAGGAACCGTGGGGGCTAATCCTGTTCTCTCAGAAAATGCATGCTTTTTGGATGTAGAAGGATTTGTGCAACAAATCTGCTCCATCACTCCTTATGCCAGTCTAGGCAATCTTGCTGGATTTGCCAATGAATCTGCTGCGCAGTATACCGTGTCTAACCCTCAGATTGTTATTCTCACCAATACTGGAGTGCACATTTTTACCCGCAAGTATCCTTTCCAAGTGTTTGAGGAGCTGGGCCAGGACATTCGATCATTTTTTGAGTTTTATGGTCGCACTGAAACCTGTGCCAATGCATTGAGCGTTGCAACTCGTACTTCTTCCTTCTCTGTTGATGAATGTGACTTTGCCAGCAAAGTCTTCATTGAGATTGGCGGTAAGCCCCATCTCAAAGTCGATGATGAGAACACGTACTCGTTATCTCCTAGCAGGGCAGTCAACCAACTGAGCAAGTTTAACAGTACTTCTGTTATTGCTGGAATGTCCAGCATGATGGACTCTAGTGCTGAAGTCATTCGCCTGAGTGGTCGTTTTGACGGCTTAGCAACTTACGTTGCAAGAATTATTCGAGGCTTGTGGAAGTCCCGCGTGTTCAAGGTCACAAAATCGGGTACTGCAAAGCGATTCTCTCATGGTACCGATCGAAAGCGACTTGAAGAAATTCAACTTGTGTTGCTTGAAATTTCTGAGTATTTGGACAAGAACCGCACCTTTATTGATGGACTGAGTGGCGGTCCTGATAATTTACTCTCTTTGTCGGGGCGGTCAGAGGAGCTTGCTTTGCAGGCTGAGCACCGAGGTCTACATGCCCTGGTTGCTTTGATCAAGTCCATGAAAGAGGGAATTGCATTTTTAGTTTTGTTGATTGATGAATCGAGTAAAACTGCAGATGGTTTGGAGTCCATTACCTCGTTTCTTCCCGTTGAGGTTCGTGACAACCTAGAGTCGCTGACATTCAAGCAGTTTTTTGCTTCACAAGTTGGTACTGAATTGGCCAGGGAGCTGATCACTTGCCTGGTTAATAGAAATATTACTGATGGAGGCTCGGTTGATTCCATTTCTTCTGTTCTTCAAGATAGATGTGTGAGCTATTGTTCTGCGGATGATGTCATTATTTATAAGGCTCTTGAATTTTTGAGAAAGGCTGAAACGCTGGAAGGTAATGCTCGTCAGCATAAGCTAAGCGAAAGTCTCTCTCTTTTCCAAAGAGCCGCAGGCAGCATTCATTACGACGTTTTGAAAGACGCTATCAACGAGTTTGTCAAGCTCAAGTTTTATCCCGGTGCGGTTGAACTTGCTCTCATTGTTGCACAGGAAGAGGACCGAGGTAACCTTGCATTGGGATATCTTCACGAAGGCAAAAATGCCAACGATGCAAGAAAAGAGCACTACGATCGTCGACTTCGTATTTACGAATTAATCTTTGGAGTTTTGGAGTATGCTGATAAAGAGGTCCTCCAATCTGATGTGTCTTCGTCCAGTTTGGGTGGCCCCACACCTCAGCAATTGGCTGATAACCGACTCCGTGACGAGACATATTTTGTCTGTTACTCTTCACCGGATGAAATTTTCCATTACAACTTTTACGACTGGTTTATTTCCAAGGATGTTGTTATTCGACTGCTGGACATTGAGACACCTTTCATCTTGCCATACCTTGAAATGAAGGCCAAGACTGACCTGAAAATTGCAAACTTGCTCTGGACTTACCATCAAAAGCGCGGAAATTTTTTTGCTGCTGCTGAAGTCTTGCTCGAATTGGCCAAAAGCTCGTTTGAGCTTACACTCAGTCAGAGAATTGAGTTTTTGTCTAGAGCAAAAACTTACTGCAGCTGCCCTTGTCCCCCTAATTTACAGCATGCTATTACCCAACTCAGCTTGACCATTCAAGAATACCTCGATGTTGCCAATATCCAAGACGAAATTCTGAGAGCCGTGGTGAATGATGACTTCTTTGATGAAGAGAGAAAGGCGGTCGTAATTTCTCAGCTACAAAGCGAGCTTCTTCCGGTCAGTGAGCTTTTCAACAACTATGCTGATCCTTTGAAGTACTATGAAATTTCTCTCTTGATTTTCCAGACGACGGACTACCGCGGCTCTGAAGAAATCAACAATTGCTGGAACTCTCTCATCTCCTCAGTTCACACTAATGCGTGTGCTTCTGACAAGAACGCAAAGCCATATGAGTTCATCTCTCAGACTGTGCAAAAGCTTGGCCAGCAATTGATGCTATCAGAATTCGTGTTCCCCTCTGATTACTTGATCTCTCGTCTTGAAACATACTCTGTTGAGTATGCCCAGGATGCTCCTCAAGGATGGGTGGTGGACACATTTATCAACAGCGGTATGGGATATGAAGCTCTGCTTTCTATTTTCCATGATCTTTTGGAGCGACGGGACTATCCCTTTGATGACCCAGTTTCTTTCAAAAAGCTTGCATTGGACGTGACCTACCTGCTGAACCGGTTCCTCAGCGAGTGCCGCACCACGAATATCAGCCAGGTTGTTTCGCTGGAGATGCTCTCTACTCTGGAATCGACAGTGGGCTCTGAAAGATTGAAAAAGGTTAAAACTCAAATGGGTTACAGATAAATAGATTGGACAAATAGTATTTTTTATCATCATTTTTATTATTATTATTATTATAGCAAGATAAAACCTAGTCTTGGAATCGTAAACCTTTTCTTGGTGTAGCAGTCTCGGACTGAGCGGACTCAGCTTTGCTGTCGATATTAGTAGTTTCAGGCTCCTTGTATCCAATGTTGGTAAGTTCTGCTGTTCTGATCCAGCGGCGCCGGCGAGTGTACTTGGAAAAAGAATCATCAGTTGAAGGCTTCTTCCAAGTATTATCATAAAACACCCAGCCGTCGTTGGGGCCCGGGTCTGGCGTGCTTTTTGACTTGCCAGAGACCACTAGCCCTCCGTCATTAGTGAGATCTAGTCTCCAAGTTTTGTCAACCCAGTTCCATTGCACAGCCAAATTTTCATCTTCCGGCAGCTGGAACACTTCAGGGGCCGTGGACTCATTTAAGAACTCGTCAGTCCATGGAGCTCGCTCGTAAGCGAGCAGATTAGCCGTCCAGCCAATTCCTAGCCAGCGGCGCTGGTTTTCATAGAGGACGTAGGTAAATCTAACAGGTTTGCCGTCAGTAGATTGGACACCCAGCACACTCTTCGACAGCTTTCCGTCAGATTGTGTTTGAAATCTGTTTCCAGAAAAGCCAAGGCCCGTGAGGTAGAAAGTAAGGAGTCTCACTGTGCGGGATCGCCACAACACAGCTCTAGTTACCCTTGCGTAGACGGAATGATAAGTTAGGACCACCAGACCAGTGGTCAGAATAATGAAACGAGGAGTGACAATGAAGAAAGCAGCGATCATGTATGCTGGAGAGAGAAACAAGGTTGTGAAAAATAAACGGGTGACATCTTGGGTGGTGAGAGAGAGCGAAGTGATGGGCGAGAGAAACAAGTTGACACGGGAAGTGACGTTGGTCAGTGTGTGCACCATGGCGTCGAGTGTAGGATGCTCCTTTTGCTCCTTTTCGACGGTTTTGTCAAAGTAAACGTACCCAGCGATAGCACCCACAATCAGGATATGACCAAAGTACATGAGCAGGATCTCTTGGTAGAGGACTAGGGTAGTCCAGGAGATGCACAGCAGGAAACTCTTCCAGGAATCATCATTTGTCCAGGTGAGAAGGCTAAGTATGTGGTCGGCGGTGAGAATGTATGGATATGCCTGGCTCAGGGCTTTTGTGACCGCGGGGGGCGTCGATGACAGCAGGGGAGATGTGTGCTGCGGCAGGCTTGTAGACGAGGGACTGAATGAGGCATGTACTGCGGTGGCAGTAGTCTTGCTATCTGTGGCATCCGCTGGGCCAGTAGTAGCCGACTGCGATGTCTGACCAAGGCTAGAGGATGGCATTCGAGCTCAGTTGGGCATGAAGGTGTAGCCAACCAGGATCAACGGGGTTGAACTCAGGGACAGACGCTGAGAATCAAAAGACAGTGCCTGATATAGTAATGCAAATCAGAAACGCACAGTCAGTTTCAATTCGCCTCCAGGAATGTAATAAACAGGCCTGTAAAGGAATCGTTTCTGGTGGTGATGGTGCTACAGATGGATAAATAGTTGAAAAGTGGATGGATTAGGCAGTGATAAAACTGGGTGTGGTTATCAAAGCACTTTGTCAGCGATTTTGGGGGGGGAAGGGAGTATAAAGCAGTTTGGTCTTGCTTCTGTTTCTCTTTTCCAAGGTTTGCGACGGCAGAAACAGGACTTTCTTCTAGCATTAACAGTTTTCAAATGTCATCTGGAGGTAACGGGGTTTCTCTGGTGGGCGAATTCGATGTGCTTGTGCACCCAAGAGTGTACGACAGCGGGTCAGAGGATGACGAGCCTGACACCGCTTTTTCCCTGCGATGTATGTATAGGTCTAATGGATGGACACACTGCTGACGGTTCTAGACGGTTTCCGGCCAGACTCGCTGGACCCAGCTACGGTTTTAAAGATGCATAGAGAGGACGACTCTGTTACAATCGAGTCCCAAGGCCCTCAGGTAGGTTGTTTTTTTTACTGTTTGGCCCTGATGTTTTTCTAACTGTGTAGAATTCGGAGGCACATTTCTTCAAGGGCAGCGTGACTGACGGCGGGGAAGCCGAGTGCGTGCTTCTGTATAACCCAGATACTAACAAGTTTGAGCTGCGGCCAGTGGACTATTCTATACGTGTGGCTCCGGCGTCCAAGGACCGCAAAACGCCGGAAGAAGACGACGAGCCAGCAGCCGTCGAGGCGCCCGTTTACACAAAACCAGAAGACACTATGCAGCACTGGGAAGAAAAGTTCCGGGATCAGGACAACAAGGGTTCCAAATACAAGTCTTATGACCGGGGATCAGCCGACAGGAGGCCGTACAAGAGCAAACCAGCAGCAACGCGGCAGGTGGCTGCTCCAGTTCAAAAGATTGAAATGAACATACCCGACAACGCCGACGCCGACGTCGAGATGGGCCAGGACGGCAGCGAGATTGAAGACGACGACGATGACGACGACGAGCTGCTGGGCGAGCTTGTTAATGAACTAGAGGGCTCTCTTGAAGACGACACCAAACCTATTACGCCTGTCAACAACAAGGAGGAGAGCGATTCCGAAAGCGACGGGGGAATGCAAGGCGGGATGATTGAGATTGTGGAAACGCGGTCCAAACCTAGCAGTAGCACCAAGTCGAGCTCGTTCTACCAGTCGCCGCCCAAGGCCAGCAGCCAGGGCCCGATCAGCTTGCGCGGGTTCATTAGCGGGCAGCAGCGGCGGACGAACGAGGAGGACCTGCTGTCGAGCAGTGAGGAGGAGTAGGGGGTGCATTACAGACGTTATTTATTAGGCATACAAACCAGACTTTTATAAAACTTTTTAAAGGTATTAAAACATGTACATCAGAATTGAGATTTTTCTATTGTTGTTTCTAGTGCACAGTCCTACAGATGTCTATGGCTTAGATTGACTACTTTTAGATGTATCTAAGTGCTGTCGCCAACGCTGTGGACACTCAGTCAGGCATGTTCTTTGATCGAATCTGGTCAATTTTTAATCTACGGTGATCAGTTTTAGGCAGATGAATTGTGGATCAGAATCAGATCAGATCGATCTTGACCAACTTGTAGCCTTGCATCCAATCACACAAGAAATGACTTCATATAGGGCCTATAGCAGCAAGGAAAAGGTTGCTGATACATTTGAAGCAAATCATTCTCTTGTAACACGTCTCAATTGCTTGTTTCACCCCGACCCAGGCATGAACGGTTGAAGGCTGATCCATGTTTCAGCTTATTCTACGCGATTTACGAGATCGATTGAAAATGTTTTAAAACGTCGTGCAATCCACAAAATTGACGCGTTTTGTAACATGTATACACTAGAACTAAAAAAAAAAAAAAAAAAATTCAAAGAACGCGTAGGTCTAGTTGTTTGCTGATGGTGTAAAGTTCGTTGTATGGAGACAATTTCAGTTCTCCATATTTTCAATTGTTTTTGGGGCCTGTGTTGGGTTGGGGTTTTTCGTGATGTCAATAAACAAACCCATTTTCAAGATTCGACCAAACCCGTTGATCTTTGAACAATTGACTCCAGCAAACAAAAATGACGACACTATCGCACCCGCGTACCAAGCCATGGGGCACTCAGCAGCACAAGTTCATTCAGCCTCAAGCGTAAGTTTGTTGTTGGTCCCTTTGGATTAGACTAACTTGTAAAAGGGCACTCATTAGAGACGGTGATATCTTTACAGTCGACTCGCCCAAAGCCTATGCTCCACTAGGGTACGGCATACCCGGCGAGCCCATTGTGATCCGTGAAGACGATTTCAAAAACGACGTTCCCCTGCCTTCCTATGGTATATTTATTTACTCTATTTTCAAAATCTATTGTATAACTTTGCTAACAAATTTTTACAATAGAAGAAAGAGCACCCCTCAAAGTGAGCAGACCACTAGCTGCCACATTCTCAGACACAGAGCTGCAGCGCCCAAACGCAAGCCGCCTGTCCCGAACCCCCACCCGCCGCATTGATAACTCCGAGCTTACAGGCACGCGGCCCGACCCCGTCGCCCGGCTCGTCCAAGACCACGCCCAAGCCAAACGTCCCTTACTCCTTGGCAAGTCCGTGCTGTCTGAATCCTCGTTCGAGATGGGCCGGGGCGGGGTGCTTGACAAGTACCTCAAGAAGCGGGAGCGCGACACGACGGCCGAGGGCGAGGACGAGGACGAAGACGACATTGGCGGGGGAGGCGGAGGCGGGGCCGGGAGTGGCAGCGCCAAAAAGAAGGCGCGCACGGACAGCAGCAAGGTCAGGAAGGTACGGTCAGCCCGGGATAGCGAGTTGTATCATATGGAGGACACAGTGCGGCCTGAGAACTTGTTGATGATGGTTGATTCGTCGTTGGTGGACACGCCTGAGCGGCGGCGGTTCAATGAGCAGAACCGGGTGGAGCGGGCACAACGGGCGGAGCAGGACTCGAGCAATTGAGTGAGTATTTAATCATTGGGATTATTTATTACTTTATTTATATATAAAACTCTCAAAACATGAGAATCAAACAAGCAATAACAAAAGGGTCATGTAATGGGGATAGTAAGATAGAAGTGTTGTAAATGAAATAAACAATAAAAATGAGAATGATGGAGTGAACATGTACAAGAGTCAATAATAATGATGATGATGATAATAATAATGCAGGAGGTGTTGTTGTAGTTGTTGATATGAAATCATAGTGTGTAGAGAGAGAGAGAGAGATGTTGATATGAGAAGGTTGGAACAAAAAGTATAAGCTGATCTTTTTTTTTGTTTGGTGTTGGTGTTGGTGCGTGGTAGAGTGTAGTAGCCATCAGCATCAGCATCAGCATCAGCATCAACAGGTTAATCTCGGTCAATGACAACCACAGACTTGCCCTGCCATTCCATATTACCCTTTTCTTTCTCTTTTTCAAGTAGTTGTTGCTGTTGTTGTTGTTGCTTTCGCTTTGCAGCATCAGCACCTAGCTGGTTGGGCGTGACAGGACATGGGACAAGCTGAGGTGCAGCTACAGTGAGGACTGCAATGATGAAAGTAGTTGAAAAGAGCGATGTAGTGAGACGTGCTCTAGAAGCAGCTTTCATGAACATGATGATGATGATGAAGATGACTGCACGCTGAATTGGTTTATTTTGGTGGTGGTTAAAGAAGAAGAAGAAGAAGAAGAGACAAGAAAAAGTCTTGTGTGAAAAAAAAAAAAAAAAAAAATCTTTTGTTGCAATTGGAGACCACACAGTGGTTGTTTAAATTGGGTGGTTTTGTTTTTCTGTCAATTTGTATGGATTATGAAAAATAAAATTAGCCAATCAGATAAATGGAATTAGACAAGTGAAGGGTAGGGGTTAGATTAAACAATTAGGGTAAGGTATGTATTAAGGTAAGGGTTGGAGATAAAATAAAGTTTCATGGGTAAGGTACAATCAAGGTAAGGGTTGTATAAAACAGGGTAATTAATGGTTAAGGGTTATTTTGTAAAGAATTTAAGGTTAAGGTTTTCTTCTGGGTAAGGCTATATACAGGGATAGGGTTACTTTTGTGTAGTATTTCTCCTAACCCATAAATATGTGTATACCTAATCATGTCTATTATCCTTACATAATACGACATTGTTCCTAATATATAATATATAATATATATGCCCATGTAAACTAGAACTTCCCAATTGGGTACATGCAGATAACATGTACATACATACATACATACATACATACATATGCCTATGTATTATGTATATATATATATATGCTATATATGCTATATACTCACCACTACTACTACAACACTCTATAGGCTTATATGATGATGTCTCTTTTATAAAATCAGCTGTATACTTTGTTGTATAGTACTCTAATATATATAGCCATTAACTATGTTCATAACCATGGTTATATGGGCATAGAGATCTTTGATACAATATATATATATATATATATATATGGGTTTATGATTGAAAGTGCTTTAAAAAATGATAATAAGAAATGTTGACTATATATATATATATAAGAAGAAAAAGACCCTTACTGCAGATCTATCCAATTGATATATATCAATTGAGATATCAGTTATGGTTGGTTGGGTGGGTGGGTGGTGAGAGTGCACACAAGAAAAGAAAAAAAAAAGAAATGTTTTTTTTTTGATAAATTATTAATTTAATAAAATTTAATAAAATTTAATAAAAATAATAAATAAATTTAAATAAACGCGTAGGCCTATATATTATAATAAATTTATTTTTCATTAAAATCAATCCTCCTCTATATTCAACTGAGTAATTTCATGATATATGAATTCATGATATATTTCATGAATTGAATCAAAAAAAAAAAAAAAAAAAAAAAAAAAAATCAAATACTCCTTGATTCATTCATTCATTCATATCATTCATTCATTCATTTATAAAAAGAGAAGAAAAAGAATATAAAAAGCAGTTCAATTGCCCACTTTATTTCCAACTAAAATTCATACACCATAGTATACACTATTGACAATTGAACATCATTCAGCCCTGCCCACTTTTGACCATCTTGACAATATCAACTTGAATACAAAATAAAAGAAACCATTTCTTTTCTTCTTCTTCTTCTTCTTCTTCTTCTTCTTCTTCTTCTTCTTCTTCTTCTTCTTCTTCTTACTCTTACTCTTACTTACTTCCTTAACATCATGCTGGCCCAGGCTGCCTCATCTCCTCAACAGCAGCATCACTCTCTCTCCCACAATAGAATTATGGCCCCCCAGTCATCCTCATCTTCATCTTCATCCTTCATCTCTCCCCAAATCAAAAACCACCTCCACTCCTCTCAAATGCTGCCTACAACTTCAACTTCTACTACCTCAACCTCGACTACTACCACCTCCAATGACTCAACTTCAACTACCGCAACAAATCAAATCACAAACTCTTCAACAACAACTCTAACCGACCCTTCCCCTTCAGCTCCCTTGAATACATCCCCTCAATCAGCCTTTTCTACAACGCGACAACAAGATACCACCAACATCCCCACAAGTCCACTCTCTCGATTAAACCCTACTATTCAACAGCCCTATCGCTACGAAGGTAAGTTTTTCTGTTTTTTTTTTGCCTTTTAAAATTAAACTTTTTTTTTTCCTGCCCAATGCTTTTATATTCTACCATAAAACCATATTTCTAACCTTAGTCTAGGCTTTCAACCCATGAATGGTTCGGTTTCCAACCAATTCTACATCCCATCTTCAGAGGAACAACAACAACAACAACCTCCCTACAACAAGTCTCCTCTCCAAGCACACTCGGCTGCATCCATGGCCGCTTCGGCTTCTGCTCCGGCTGCCGTAGATTCGCAATCTTACCTGGCCCAGTACACATCCTCAACCTCTCCAGCCGCCAATGCCTTTCCAACCCGCTACATGGGAGGAGCAATAGGTACCAATCCCTTTAATCCCCATTTCCAGCCTCATGCCCCAAACTCGGCCTCTGCCAATGCCAACCCGGCAGCCGCTGCGGCTTTATTTGATCAAGGCCCCTACCAGCAAGCTCCACCCATGCCCACCCACTCCTACAGCTACCCAGGCCCCCCAATGCGTGGAGCCCACGTCTCCCCCCGGCGCCGCCTCAGCGAACACGCAGGCAACACCGTCTACTCGTTTGTGCCCCTGCCAGGCGCCCAGCAGCAAAAACGGCCTCGTCGCCGGTTTGAGGAAATTGAGCGTATCTACCACTGCAACTTTGAGGACTGCACCAAAGCATATGGCACACTCAACCACCTCAACGCCCATGTGACGATGCAAAAACACGGGCCCAAACGCACTCCCGAGGAGTTTAAAGAGACGCGCCGAGAGTACAAGGCCCGCAAAAAGGAAGAGGAAAAACAGCTGCAACTGATGCGCGCCGCCGCCGCATCCGACAGCAGGTCGTCTATTTCAAGCACCGGCTCGAATCCACGCTTATCCCCCACCGTGGCCTACCAGCAGCGGCCCTACATGCCCCTCAAAACCGAAATGAACCAGTACAGCACTGTCTTGGACCCGTCTGCTGCTGCTGCTGCTGGCATGGACGACCCTACCGCCCCGAAACTGGACTACTATGCCCAGGGATCGGCCACGCTGCCGCCCATGGGCCTGCACTCGAGCAACCCTTACTCGATCCCGCAGCAGCCACAACCTGGTGCTGGTTATACGGTAGGGCCCGGGCAGTACTCAATGCCGACCCAGCCGCCTGGCGCGGGTGCGGGGGCGTATGGAGGTGGTGCGGCAGATTACGCGCACAGTGCGCAGCAGCACAATCAGCACACTCAGCAGTTTTACTATTACCCGAACCAGGCTGCTGAGTCCAAGGATTAAGGGATTTTATTTTGAAACTTTCAGCAAAAACAACAAAAAAAAAGAAACCAAAAAAACAAAGCAATTGAACATTTTAAGGTATATTTTGGAACACAGTTTTATGATTTCTTCTTCTTGTTATTTTTTATTATTATTATTATTATTATAGTTATGTTTGTTTGTCGTTTGATCTTTTTTTATATTTTTGGTGTTTTTATTTTAGTATTACTAGTTTTTTTTATTATTTTATTTATGAATATATATAAGAAGAAAGAAATGTGGATTACAATTGTTATTTTTTTTTCATGTGGATGAATATTGCAAAGAAGATCGATCTGTGATCTCAGCTCAAACAGGCTGTTTATTTCCATGAACATCGTTGACATATTAATATTGATTATTTTATTTTATTCATTATATCAATTATAATATAAAGCTCTGCAAAGTCTCTCGGGGATTTTAGCCAAGTTGGAATATGCTATACGGTGATATTTTAACAGCTAGCGCTAGCTATATATCTAACTGATGAGTGAAGTAAAATTATACGGATGGGTGAAGTTCAATACGACAGGCTTTTTTTATTTTATTTTTGTGAATGTGATTTCTTGAAATTAATACGAAACAATGCCAGGCAGATATATATTTCATATGAATAAATATATATATGAATGATATTTTGAATACGAAACAATGGTTGAAGTCACTCACTCGATCATGAGCTTTGTATTTTGATGTGAAAGTGTTATATTTATACAATCAAAATGGCTCGATTTTTTTTTAAAAACAGAAAGATCACTAGACTGATCTCAGGAGACACAATCCATTTCATATATTGCAATTGATTAAATTTATTCATAAAATTTGTGCGCCTATCCTATAGTAAAAGTTAAGACCCTGCGTTTTTAATTATAATCGCGTTTAATAGAGCTCAAAAAGACCCTGCGTTGGGAGAGAACCCAGGGAGGACACAAGCCTTGCATGTTGAAAAAAAAAAAAAATTAATTAAAATGAAATAAATTTAGATCTTGGAAATAAATCTGATCAATTGATTGCCAAAAACATTGCTTGATTGCTTGCTTTGCTTTGCTTTGCTTTGTGGAGAGCATACTCTGCGTCTAGTCTGGGAACTTTTCTGCGTGATCAATATTGTGAGATTGTGATCGATGGTAGAGACCCAGCTGAGATGAACAACTTAATGAGATGAGCATATATCAACAACAACAACGTATAGCTCGCTTTGCCTGCAATAGCTAAACACTGCGCTGCTCCAGAAAATTCTAGTTTCATCAAGTTCTCTTTTAATTTAAACAAGTAAATCATCCGGGGTAGGGTCGTTGTTGTCGTCGCGACAGTCGATATAGCAATTTGAAGCGACTCTTATTGCATGCAAACTTCAGTTAACCTAACTTCAACATATATATGCCGAATCCAAGTTCCTATTTTGATACCATTGCATTGCCCTTAAATTATTCAATTTAAAACAACAGCCGCAATTGATATTGCAGTCAGAACCAAAAAAAAAAAAACCTTTGTAAGCAGCTATATAGCTGGGGCAATAGTTTTGTATTTGACTCAAAAAGTTAAACACAAAATGGATTTAAAAAGCCATATATGGCAGAACTCTAAAATCTAATTTCAATTGTCCGGCAGAACCGCATGCATTACCTGGCCGACAGACGACAGATATCAGAAAAAACAAAAAAAAAAAAAAAAACACGGACCCATCACCAGTTGGTCCTAGCCCTTCCTATAGCACCTTTTAAGCACCGCACCAAAGACAGTTTAGCGTTTCGGTAGGACAATTAGAACCATACAATTGAAGTATGATCCAAAGCTTGCCTCCTACCTCTGTTTTATAATTGGCTTGTAGATGAAATATAGTGGGGCGTTACAACTGTCAAGGAGCACATCTATCTAGGACATGTTATCAAAGACCACGCACCTTTCATTGGCAGGAGTTGCCTCGAAAGTCTGGCTAGTTCAGCCACGCAGGAGAATATATAGACTTTTAGTCTAACTAGTTGTCTACTTCTACTTCAGTTCAAGCAAGCCTAATTGCCAACAGCCATGGGTATAAATACATTTTAGGCTCATCTGATGGTGTGTATGTAAGTATACCTTTGGTGTCACTTTGGTGACACAAACTAAGCTTGGTGGTTGGTCTTTAGTTCAGGTCCTAGTTTTTTTGTGATAATATGCGTATCAAACTACAGTCAACTATTATTATCAATAGATATATATAAAACTATTATAACTTTTGAGATTTTAACTTGAATCTAGAAAGGGCGTGTACGGTACAAAGAATAAGCAGCGCAGAGAAGATTTTCAAGCAAAGGGATTATCCGCATGGTCTGGACTCGAATCTCAAAGAGAGCTATTAACGTTGCGCTACTTTTTTTTCTATTATACTCCTATAGATCAAGCTCAACTGCAAATACGTTTTGACATATGCCAAAATCACTCACCTGCTACTGCATTTCACATTTACCATTTCACAAGACCAGGTCAAAAGGTACACACATGGAATGCAATAAGATACTATGGAATTCATCAGCTCTAGTGCAGAGCGATGAATACCAACAGATACCTTGAATTTAGACAGTCCAATTAAGCCCAGCCTAAGCGAATTAAAAGTGCATTTAAAGCCAGTCTAAAACATGTATATAAATAATAAAAATCATGAATAATAGATGATAAACAGCCTAGCTAAGTCTGGCTCTTTTTTTTGACCCCGACTTTCTCTCATCATAGGTATACATGTCAAACTTAGCTATAGGACGGACTGTGTACACTTGACACTAGGACACTAGCCCACTTCAAAAAAAACCTCCTACCTACATACCTATAATAATTCTTGGAGTCTAACCCGCTTTCTACATTAAAGTCACCATATTTTCTATACTTTCTAGGCCGCTGGCTGACTTAAGAACCGCCACCAAAACCAAACGGACTTTAGAAGATCTATGTATACGCTGCATACAAACTCACGACTTTGCACAAAAAAGCTAACCCCGGCGTAGTGGCTATAGTACATGACCTGTTTTAGCGGTTTTTACTATGCTTAATGCCTAGACTTGCAAAGATGAATAATAATAATAAAAAAAAGCTTTTGGCTCAACCGTAAAGCAGACCAAAACATGCTTTAGGACCTACTACTGGTCAAGGTCCAAAACCTTTAACCTGCTGGACCGGTTTTTCTTTCTCTCTAAACCTTTAGAACCCTCTCTTAATACAAAAGCTTTTTTTTTTCTTAATATACTTATTTATTTAAAATACTCTCTAAAAAGCCTTAAGCTGGCAGGAACCAGCCTGATAATGGCAACTCCACAAGTCAAACATTTGCAAGCGAGCAGACTATCAGAATACCAAAAAACCAAAAAACAATTAAGAGTAGGCCTAGAAACGTTTGTCAAGCCAGTTCTAGTTTGGAAAAAAACTGACAAGAAACATTTAAAAGACATTGAAGAAGAAAAATAAAAAGACATTAGCGGTTATTGCAATTCTCAAGATTTTGTTTAAGATTGACCAGATCAAATATGACAATGTTACGCACTTTTTTGAAATATGCAAAATACCACTCACCTCACATCCAACACTCCCTCACGATATGGCCCATCAGGCCTGCCTCATGCTCATTCCAAGGAGGCGTGGCTCGTGGCCCGCAAGGGGCATCATGGACCACACGCGACTCACTCTACATGTCTGTCTTATAATCGTATACCCTCCTCACTCATAAAAAAACAAAATAAAAATAAAATAACAAATACCTGGCAAAATAAAATGATAATGCTACATTCATGCTAAATGCAACATTGGAACACCGATAGATAGATTCTTTAAAAAAAAAAAGGTCTTGCTCGGGTCTGGAGGGGGATAGTTCTTGCTCTGCAAAACCGCGCAAAAAGGCTTGTGTCGGATGATGGGCCACACACCTATACTCGAGCTACCCTCTATACTTTTGCTCGACGACATTGCAAGACTCAGCTTATATGATATAATTTATTGTAAAAAGGGCCAATATTGGTTTTATATTCAAAAATGGAAATGCAATACGAAATAACAACCTACATCTGCCATATCTTAGCCATGCATGGTTGGTCCATTGCAAGTTTTATATAATTCTTCCTCTCGAATTCTTTCGTTCTTCGCGTTTGTGCAAAGAATTTTATTGATTTTATTTTTATTTTTATCCTAATAGGCTTGGACAAGTCGATATTCAATAAAAGGATATATTTTCGTGATTAGTAGTAGTGATTTTGATTTTTTTAAATTGAACCAGATGGAATGAATTGAACGCAAGGTCTCAGCATGGCGATATATCTACTAACTTTCAATTGTAACCACCCTGCCAATTGAACCGTTATTCAATATTTCACCTTCCTTTTGAAACAAGAAAATCATTTCATCATATTCAATATCAATATCAATAATAATAATAAAAAAAAAAGAAATAAATCACAAAAAGCCAGGAAATAAAATGACACAAATGAAATAACCTTCAAATTAAAAGGCTAGTATCAACCATCATCCAAATGAAAAGAAAAAAACAAACAAACTGAGTGAGAAAGAAACAATATGAACATCAACAACCAGCAAAAATGAAATGGAAAGGGAAAAAAAACAAAATAATAAAAACATAAAAAAACGTGGAAATCAAAATATCACTGAGCTCCTTAGTTCACAGCAGGCACGGCCCGTTGCCCCTGCTTGCTCGCCAGCTGTTGCCCCTGCTGTTGCCCCTGCTGCTGTAAATGCGAAGTCCAATGCTCCACAGGCAAAAACGGGCCCACTCCAATCCGCCGCGGCGTCGCGCCCGTGCTCTCATTCTTGTGCTGCGGCTGCTGCTGTTGGTGTTGTGAATGCGACTGCTGCTGATGATGATGATGCGACCCTGCCCCGCTACTCTTTTGGAACGTGCCGGTTGAAGACGTGCTCGTCCACGTCGATTCCGTCGACGACCGCGACGAGACTGAATGAACTGTGCCTGTTGACGACGATGCGGACATGGGCGACGCGTACGAACTGTCGCCGGCAATCGACAGGTCCAGCGACGGTTGTTGCTGCCGCTTCGCAGCCGCAGCGGCTGACACCGCGCTCGAGCCTAGCGAGAACGCAGGGTGAGCTGAGTAACTCCGGCGGTGCGACGCCGTTTGCTTGACCGGCGTTACATCTTCTCCATTCAACGTAGCAGGCGACCGGGGTATGCTGCTGCTACTGCTCCCGCTGCTGGGTTTGACCATGTAGGGGTCCCACGCCAGCGACCGCTGCAGGCTGTTCATACGGTTCATGCGACTGATTTGCTCTTTGCACTTCTTAAGTTCCAGCTCTTTGTTGTGCTTCAAGCTCCGAATCGCCTCTCTCAGGTTGTCGCGCTGGCCTTCCAGCGCCGTAATTCGCACCTGCATCTGCGCCGGCGTCATGCCCAGGGTCTGTGCTGAGGTTGGTTTACTGCCAGGCGCCTCCATGCCTTTATTCGGCATGGACGTTGTCGTCGAAACCGGCGACGACGCCGCCCTGGGTGGCCGTTCCTCTGTCACGGGGGTCGAAGGGATCATGATGATTGTGCCTGAGTTGGACATTTCACGGTTGATGCGCTGCTCGTCTTGCAGGCGACGCTCGAGCTCAATGACCCGCTTGCGAGACTTGTCTATTTTTTGCTGGTACTCAATCAAAACGTTAATCGTCTTTTGTTCCGCCTCCCGCAGCTTCCGTCGCAGCTCAGCCGTGCTCTCCGCTGGCGCATTGTCGGTCTGTACACACTCGTCGACTGTTTGCACCGAAGCTGTTCGTTCGTGCTCTTTTTTCTTGGTTTCTGTTAATCCGAGCTGGCCGTCCAGTTGTGACGTCATGGACTCTTCGCTGTTTTCCATAATGGCCGGCGATACAGGGGTGCGTGGGGTTTTGGGGAGATGGGGCGAGGGCAGGGAGCTTCGTGATGCGGTCAGCGAGGCAGTAGACGAGGATGCCCTGCGGTCCTGGATGATTGAGTTGCGGGTATTAATGGCATGGGAAGATGGTGGATATGCTGTAATGACAGGCACTGGTCTTGCTTTCGGAGCTTCCTCCCCTGATGTGAAAAAATCCGCTGTGGAAAACTCCAGCACTGGGTCTGAAATAACAGGAAGCCGCTCTGAATTGTAATAATTATTGTGGGACGCCGCGGCGGGCACCGAGGATTTACGATTGGACCATGGGAAAATGCTCAGCCGTTTACCCTCTTTGGCAGCTTTTGTTTCTTTGGACCCACTGGGTTTTCGTGCAGTCACTGTGGTGCTTTGCCTGTTTATGGAGCTCAAAAGGGTATTTGAGTCGCCTCCTGTGGAATATGTCGCCGGTTTTGTTGGCGGAGTCGGGTTGGACACTAGAGAAGAGTAAGATGAGTTGGTTTTCATGGGGGACGGCGGGGCTCGGGGGTTGTTGAGGTTGTCTGTGCTGGGAATGCGACTATGGCGGATTGAAAACCGCTTGGAATTATTAATGCTGTGGTGGAAATTGGAGGTCGAGCCCAGCGCAGTGCTGGACCGGTTGGCCATTGCATTTTCTCCTGCGCTGGAATAGGTCGAAGGGTTCGAGGGCAACGGCGAGCTTATTCCCGAGTATCTATGCGAAGTAGTGCGATTTCCAGGAAACGGTTTTTGGCTTCCGTGCGAGGAAACTGTAGCTTGAGTCATTAGACTAGAAGATGACATCTTTGTTGAAGACGAGGGCGATGAGGATGGAGTGCAAAAGAAGGGAAGCCTTTCATGGGTCAAAGAGATGCCAAATCTAGAACTCTGGAATGATTACAATGAGACCAAACTCTCTCAGAGGACGTTTAGATGAAGAGGGCTGTTGGTTCAGGAAAGTCAAGGGGCTAACAGGCGAAAGTGGAAGTTGGAGGCCTGTTACTGGTCAACCGGAACAAAGCGACTCTGATGAAGGATGCTAGATTAGGAGAGTCTGGGAATGCGAATCAGACAAACACCGCCCTTTTGTAATAAATAGAATCCACCTGGAAAAAGATGAAGAAGAAGGAAAAGGAAGAGAAAGAGGTAAAAGGACGGAAGAAATTTCAGGTGAGATTTTGCGCGACGTAACAGAAGGAGGCAGATATTGGGAAATCAGGGGCACATAGTGGATTATTTTAGGTTGTGTACATATTATTATTGACCATTATGGCCATCCGATGGACCTAAATGTTCTCGCTTCCGCTCACCTCCACATGTTCACCATCAATCATGGATTCAATGGATTTCAATGGACATGGCAAGGCTTTCAAAAGACGTTATGATATTCAACATAAACTCAAAACACCTGCGATGAACAATCTTTGACTGCAATGTGCCTCCTAGATCTCCGGTTTTCAGAGCTCACCCAAGCTGGCTGCGCTTTGGATCTCATGAAGAAATGATATCACCAGCGTGCTACTGCCCAACGCCGTGCTCAATACATTCGCCTATCTATGTAAGTTTTACTTTCCATCTCAGACACGCATTGCCGCTATTTATATACAGCATATGACACATATTCCCAGTCCATAAGTACCAAAAGCCAAGTTCTTGACTAGAGTTTACTGGACCCAAAGTCTACTTGATGCTTCGTGCCTTTCATGTAAACCATAATGCTAATCTCAGATGATTATATCTTGCCAAAGCAACAGAATTAAAACCATCGCTTCATTCAGATAATGCCTTTTGCGGTCGAAAAGTCTACTCTAAATTAATACTGAGTCATGAGTTTCTTGACCTGGTTTTAGATTATTTCCAGAGTTACTTTCGTAACAACAGGTCAGCAGGAATCTACCGGCCTGTATCACTTTTTTTTTTCTCTTGCCTCCCTTCACTTCTTTTCCTTCTTTTTACTCATTTCTTACTTCTCAATCACTTTTATTCCCAGTTTTCAGACTTCAAAATGACCCAGATCCACGATCTGGCATCAGAGTCAAATGCCAATTCCAGCGACGCTAGTCTAGATGAAAAATTGACTAGTCTCAATCTCAACAAAAACCGTTTACCAGCAGATGAAAGACATTTAGATGAACCGTTTTCTTTACCGTCTTCTAAAGTAAGTCCTTAAAGAATGATTGGGTGACAACCTTACTCTAACCTCCATACCAGACCCCTTCTCAAGAGCCATATGTAAGCTCGCATGCATCATCCACTTTGGATGGAAAGCGTGCAGAGATCCGAAATCTTAAAGATGCAGCGCCTGATTCAGACAATTCATTGATCAATGGACATTCCATTTCAAGCGTAGAAATTTCTCTCACTGAGGAACCACAGAGTATTACGTCTGAAACATTGTCAGACGAAGAAATTCAACCATTCAATGGAGGCTTTACATCATCTCACCCGCAATCGAAGGGCAGAGCCAGCCCCCGGCCCTCTGCCATGTTCCTCTTGGCCAACGAGCACCTTGTTTCGAGAAGCTATTCGCCGTCGAATCCTTCCACTCCAATCTCTTCAACGACTTCTTCCCCAAAAGTGAAGGCCAAGTCCCATTTTATACTAGGCGATTCCTGTCCAGCGAGTGAAGACAACACGCCTGTGCACTCTCGAGACTCGTCACCTGCAAGATCATACTTTCCTGAAGGTGAGCCGGATGATCCGTATGCGCGCAAAAATCGCCCCAACCTAAGCCATACTAAGGAAATTGCATCTAGATTCCAGTTTTCCAAAAGACCGTCTGGCTCTAGCACATCATTGCAGTCTCTGTTGATGACACACACCGCTCCAAAACCGAAAAAGTCCTTTTATGGCTCAGATGATTCTCTTAATACGCAAAAATCTAAGGGCAGTCTTCAGAAGACCAGCAGTTCCATGATGGAGCTGAAACGTTTCTTCAGATCAAAAAACAAATCTTCCACCAATCTCAAGTCTGAAATGTCATCGTCCAAGGTTTCTTCTAAATTAGCCATAAATACAGGGACGAAGAAAGGGCATGGTTCAGAAGAAGGGTTTAAAAAGTACGGAAGCATTGGTCCTATCTTGGGTTCTGGAGCTGGAGGATCAGTGAGACTTATGAAGAGAAAATCTGACAACAGAACTTTTGCCGTCAAGGAGTTCCGTGCAAAACATGTTACAGAGACTGACCGCGAATACTCAAAAAAGGTCACTGCAGAGTTTTGTATTGGCTCTACTTTGCATCATCCTAATATCATTGAGACGCTGGACATTATTAATGAAGGTGGGAAGACTTATGAGGTGATGGAATACTGTCCGTTTGATTTCTTTGCAGTGGTCATGTCTGGAAAAATGTCCAAGGAAGAGATTGGCTGCTCTTTCAAACAGATTCTTAATGGAGTCACTTATCTACATGAGTTGGGTCTGGCACATCGCGATCTTAAACTTGATAACTGCGTGGTGACCTATGATGGTGTCATTAAGATTATTGATTTTGGGTCTTCTAGCGTGTTCAGATATCCGTTTGAGTCTGAAGTTGTGCTTGCCCATGGTATTGTAGGCTCCGATCCTTATCTTGCACCTGAAGTCCTCTCGCTGAAAAAGTACAACCCTCAGTCTACCGATATCTGGTCTGTAGCAATCATCTTCTGTTGCATGACATTGAGAAGGTTTCCTTGGAAAGTTCCTCGCACTTCTGACAATTCCTTTTTGCTGTTCTCGACCAAGCCCAGCAAAGAAGAAATGGATTACTACATGTCCGATAACTTTTCTGAAAACGCACCAATGCCAACGGCTAATTCGAATTCTACCAAAGACAGTGCTCATCAATCGCAGCAAAAGACTGTTATCAAGGGTCCATGGAGGCTGTTGAGACTCCTCCCTCAAGAATCACGTCCACTTATTGGCAAGATGCTGGACCTTGTTCCTTCTAGACGTGCAACCATGGATGATATCTGGGAAGACGAATGGATCAAAGGTCTGCAAATGTGCGCAGTGAATAGCGAAGGTGTACTTGTAAAGAGCACAAACCACATCCATACAAAGATTGACGAACAACAAGCTCATCTTGAAGCTTACAAGAAATAACTTCTTCAACAATACTAATACAGAAGTTTATGATAGAGGTACATTACCGCACAATGTATCCATAGATTAATTAACCCTTCATTTACAATAGAATTACGTTCCTTTTACATCAAGTGATCTGAATTTTCTGTAATAGACTTTCAACTCTGAAAAGGTAAATCATTTAATGTCATATATAAATCATCCAAATAAACCAAAGGACTGGAATTATATTCAAACGTCTTTTCACTATTGGTCTGAATCAAATGAGGAATTGTACCAGATCTATTCATTGAGCCTCATTGTTAAAACCCGACGTGGTCAAAGAGCATGGACACAGATTCACCATTATGAATTCGGCGGATAGCCTCTGCAAAAACTCTAGACACATCCAGGACCTCTAGTTTCGAGCCCAGCTGTGCCTGGTGGTCACCCTGAGGAGTAGAGTTAGTGGTGACAATCTTGTCAATGGCAGAAGCATTGATTCTTTCCAAGGCGTCTCCTGAGAATACTCCATGTGTGATAATTGCATACACCTTAACAGCGCCTTGATCCTTAAGCAGCTTGGCAGCTCTGGTGATAGTGTTGGCCGTGTCGACTAAATCATCAATCAGAATAGTAACTCTGCCAGCTACATCTCCAACAAGCATCGTGGTAGCCGTTTGCCTTCGCGGAGCAAGACCTCCGGCGCTGACTACACTACCAAAACCAGAAGTCTTCTTTCGTTCCTTATGAATCAGAGCAAAGGCCATACCCAATGAGTCGGCAACAGAAGTGGCACGCTTCGCACCACCAGCATCGGGAGACACAATCACCGCATCTTGGTAGTCCGGAATAGATGACGTGATGTAATGCTGCAGCAACGGTTTACCGTACAGATTATCCACAGGGATGTCAAAGAATCCCTGAAATTGTGGATCGTGCAGGTCCATCGTGATGATATGATCAGCGCCGGCACATGTCAATAACGATGCAATCAGTGTACCTGCTTGTGCAACCCACTGCTTATATCCTGTATTGCTTTCCGTCTGGGGCTCATCGGGCTGCCAGGAATCGTGACGGCTAAATCCTGGGCGACCTTGGTTGCGGCCAAGTGAGGATACGGCTGAAGCAACCAACGCAGGGGACTGTGCATCATTCGCTCCATCGTTTCCTCCGTCGCCAGATCGGCTCAAGGCTCTTCCAAAGTACCCAGAAGCGGCACGCGATACGTGGCGAGGTGACGAGGGAACAGACTCAAACGTAAAGGCTTTAGCTGCCCCATTGGAATCTTTGGACCCATTGGCACCGTTGCCTGATAATGGCGCACCCTTCTTGGTATAAGGCACGTCAGGTTGTCTTGCATATGGAAACAGAGGCATGACAGCTGTTACTTTTTTTGCGGACGCCGTTTTGCAGGCTGAGATCATAATAAGGAGCTCGATGAAGTTGTCGTTCACATGCCCGCACCCAGACTGAAGCACATAGACGTCTTTTTCTCGAACCGAGTCTTTGACTGTAACCGAAGTCTCTCCATTGCTACCATTTGCTCTTAGCGCTATTCATACCAAGGTAATTCAAATACTCACCTAAACTTGACAAGAGAAGCATCACCTTGATCAATGTTGAGATTTTGACATATGCGCTCAACTAACTTAGGGTGAGAGGAACCACCCAAAATGACAATATTTCTCATTGTTGCTGCGAGGAAATGAAAGTGTCCGCCTTGTGCAGAGTCGACAGAATCCAGTAGCTAGCTAAAGCCGAGTGGTCCACAGAGGTTGAAGAGAAGTGACGCCCAAGAGTCACAATAAAAAGTCGGCAAAGAAAGTTCTTTTATCTTGGATTGGATTGTGTGCGGCAGAAATTGCCTGCTTTTTGTTTGGTATAAGATATTGCTATACAAAGCGGCGGCCGGCCCTCGGCGAGTATGAACGATGTCGGCGGTTGCTGATAACGGAACTGATTTCCAACTCTAGTTTTAACGCTTTTGAAGGGTGTAAAACGTCTCGAGGCTGATTATGCTTTGAATGACCGGCCCGAGGACTTTAAAATAAACCCGAACGTAAATTATAGGTCGGAGCACCAAACTATGACTATTTGTCCCAGAAGAAAATCTGGGGAGGATTGGTAGTAGTCTCAAGTCTCAAGTCCCAAATCTTATATCACATGCATTTGCGTTCCCCCAGCAACCATCTCCTGTTTACACTTTACTGTTTTAGATGAAAAACTCAACCCTTCGCTTCTTTCGCTTAGAACAAGGCTTTTTTCTCCTACACATCCCTTCAGCTGCTTTGCTTCTAGTAGTAGTTGGGCAAGAGCATCATGGAGCAAACGCTAGTTTCAATTTTTGATGAGCTGGACTCAAATGATAACAGCATAGTTTCTACTGGGTTGGATCGCCTGGATCAGTTACTGGCAGACATTTGCTTGCCCAGTCTCATGGATCATCCTGCGACTCAGTCTTCGCTGCAAGTTGGCAAGATCTCGCCTGGCAGATTCAAGAAATCCAACAAGAACATCTCAATTCTAGTGAACGACCCTGCATACATTGAAATACTCTCACTCCAAGATTCATTCCAATACAATATTGCGACTCGATTAATGGCCTGCCTAAGCAGGCTGGTTGAGAATCTTGACGAAAGTATGTACTTTATATGAAAAGTTTCCCTTTTGTTTTAACTAACATTGAAGCTCAAAAACTTGTCATTTTTGCCTTGGACTTACTCCAAGGTCTCTTCCTTATGCATTATCCTTCTCGATCCATTCTGGTCATAGAATCCAACATGCGAAAGCTAGTAGGCTTGCTGGCACCTACCATAGACTTCAACATACATATCGCAGTTATCAACACTTTGGTATCTGGCATGGTTCGACAGGTCAGCGCCATTCGCCGATTTGAAATGGTTGGTGGACTGGCCGTTATTTGTGATCTCTTCAAGCTCAAAGACACCCCTAAAGACGTCAAGCTGAGAATTCTGGAGTTTCTCTTCTTCTACCTTATTCCAGAAACCTATCAGAAGAAGAACCCCAAGAAAAGTGTGACTAAACAAGACCAAGCCCCTGGCAATCTAAACATCAGACAAACGACAGAAGAAAAACAGGCCATGCTTGGCAAATATTTAAGCAATGTGGATGGGCTGGTTTATGAACTCCACACCAGCAAGCCGTTTGGCGACATGAAGCATGAATGGTAACTGCTACCCTTCATGGTTCGTTATATATTGACATTTTCATACAAACATGAACTGAATGATTTCGTTATAAAGAAAAAAGTAAAACTAAGCGAGTGCTATCATTGAACCTTGAATTTTGTAGTTCTTCGTCGGCACATAGACTAAAATGAGAGCATCTATGGTCATTTAAGACTTGCATCAAAGGCTAGTGAGTTAGTACAAGGTGTTTTTCCGAAACGTCATTCCATGATTTTGAGTCAGATGGGCGAAGCTTTAGTATGAACGTCATTCTTACTTTTGGTGACAATTCTTAGAATAGGAAAATCTGTAAGAGGAGCAAAATCTGTATTTTGATAAGAACTAAATTCCGACAGAGTCAAATGCTCAAGCATTCCCGACGGGTGTTGGAGCACTGCCTTTTTGCGTTTACCCCAGAGTCAGACATTTTGCACAAAACTTTAATTGGCGACCACACCGTTTTTTCCATCTGCCACTCATTGCCCTGCCCCTAGACCAAATAGGCATAAACTCCACAAGCCAAGTTAAATAGAAAGCAAAAAATAAAAGGCGTTGCAAGTTCTTCGAGTCAGATTCAAGTTTATAGTTGTGACATCTTTGAGTAGACTTTTCTCTCAAACCTGACGCATTAACTACTGAGAATCAGCGTGTTATGGCCCGTTTTGATCAAAGGAATGTCACAAAGACCTTAACGTCTGAGCCTGTGATCGCAGTTATAAATGTTTAACGCACTTCACGACTTTCTCAAATCTATTTAAATGCTTCAAACTCTCTCCAAAATTTTACTCCAACAAAAACCTTCATTCTCTAAACTCGTCAACTACCTTCAATATGGGCAATTCTCACTCAAGTGAATCCTACTCTTACGATGACTACCCTGGATACTATGGCCATCAGCACACAAAGCATAAGAAATGCTCCTGCAAACAATCAAAGCGACAGAAGAAAAAGTCAAAGAAAAATGCCGCTTATTCGGCAGCTATTGCGTCTAATGTGACTTCAGGTTACTCGGCTACCTATGGATGAGAAAATGATTATATTCATCCGGTTGATTAAAAAGTCAATCAGTTCAACCAAATATCTCTTAATTGTATCACTCAAGATACTTGAACAATTTCGCATATCAAGCTCTCTATCCGCTGGTATTGTTTCATGGTAGTTTGCAGACTATTTAAATCATCTTAATATCCAAATAATGTCCCATTCAATTCAATCTGAGATAAATACGATCCATATGATTTTTAGCATTTCATCAACATTTGTATTGAATAGTAGGAATACTGGGCCAATTGTTGAATGAGAAAGTTTTCACAAACGTTAAAGCACTTACCTAGCAAAGTTGTTGAGACAGTACGTCTCCATGGTCAGTACTTTTATGCTTCAGGATTCCAGTGTAAAGCTATGATGTAAAGAAGCCCAAAGATAACAATGTATCTGAATCATCACTTCTTTTATTGTTGGTAAAGGAAGTCATAGTTCAACACCTTCCTGAAATTTAAAGGTATTGAAATATAATGTTTGAGGAATATTTCGAAAGACGTTACGTAGATAGAGTTAATCGTTCTGAAAATTAACTATCAACTAGGCTTTAATACCAAACATCATGATAGGTACTGGTACATTCAGCATACGTACTGCACTTGTCCCTCATTCAAAATGGAAAGGATTGACGAAGCTAATATGTATGGTAACTTAGCCAGCACTATAACGAACTACATTACTATGGCAATCTATTGTAGTGAAATGTCGTATCAACACTAAGATCTCAGGCAGCTGATATTTTCAATCTCATACTCTGTTTCTTGCTAAAATAAAATCATCTGAGAAGTGGAAACACTCGTAGAAAGTCGTCATGTTATACTCTGATTTTTGGCTTGGATGGCTGGCTTGTATGTCAATTGCTTCCCTACATTGATATTATTATGCAAGCAAGTAACTAATATGAATAATGTGAAAGATGGCATTTTCAAAGACCCTGAACTCGTCATATTATTTCAAAACTCAGGAATTAGCTTGGCATCAAACGCTCACAGCATTAGGTTACTGACCGTCGAAGATGTGTCATTCGTTGCTTAGATGCTATTGTGCTTTTCCATGTTGAAGTCATCTACATTATGTCCACCATCACTCCTCGCTACAAATACATTTAGACATGGTCTTTTGGACTTCCTATATTTTATCCCTCAGGCTTTGCGGGTAAATGTTTTGTATTATAAATATATATGGAAAAGTTTTTTCAATGCCTTTTGCTGCATGGTTGAGCCTACCCAACGCATAAGCGCAGAAACGGCAGAGGTATTTTTTAACCCACATTTTTCGATGTTCCATGCCAATGTTCCATAATTTTCATTTTCCAACAATTTTTTTTTTTTGCCCTGTCCCTTTTTTCCATATTTATTTTCCACATTCATTTCATTCTCTTTCTCCTATTTGTACTCTCTGCCTAGTCTGTCTCTTAGGATCTCCTATGAATATTCGTTATTCTCATCTATTACTTTAAGCGGCGCCAAGTTAATATCTTATCAATTTCGAAAATGGGACTTCTCACACGATTCATGGGTCGCGATACTCAGGTAGAAGATACCGCCGACGAGATCGAAAAGGACTTCATTATCGCCTCATGTTCCCCAAGTGACTGCGATTCCTGTGGCACGCATGAAAAGTATCCTGCCTCCCTGTCTATCGACACTGAAACTCCTCTATGGGGAACAGCAAACTCTTGGAGAACTCACATTCTCTGTGCGACAGGAAAGACTGATTGGGTTCACAGTATCACTGAAGAAGTTGGCACCCTCGCTCACGCGATCGACAGTACCAAAGAGTCCTGGAGCTATAATGTGGTTGATCGCAGTCGAGTGATCATTTCAAATTCATCTCTCCCTCCTCCTGAGGAGTACTTTGAGCACACAGGTGCCGACATTCAGCAACCTTCGCGAGCTCTGATTTTACCCGAATTTCTATACATTGATAAAATCACTCCTGAATCTGCCAGCTCCGATATTGGAGCTGTCATGTCTGCTCTTGCAGAAGAACGACATAATCAAGAGCAGAGTCTCCACAACGAAAAGGACCTGGTTCCTGAGCCCTCAGACGACTCAGAAGACTCTGACTTTGAGATGCTTCCTACGCTGTCTCGCTCTCTTTTATCAAACATTCGTCTGCCTTCAATGTCACCATCAAAAATCCTTCCTGCAACAGAGCTGGCCTTTGTGCTCCTTTGCTCACACCGAACGAGAGACAAAAGATGTGCCGTCACAGCCAACATCCTCAAGAAAAAGTTCGAGTCAGAGCTGAGACATAACGATTTGTATCGCGATGCCTCGGATGAGCGCGCTGGAGGAGTCCGTGTTCACTGCATCTCTCACGTTGGAGGACACAGATACGCCGCCAACGTCCTTATTTATACAAAGTCTGGCCAGGCTATTTGGTTGGCTAGAGTGCGCCCAGATCACGTACGAAGAATCATCACCCATTGCATTCTCAAGGGCGAAGTCTTTCCTGAACTCTTGAGAGCTGCTTTCAACACAAACCCAATTAGTTGGTAATATGGCTTGGTAATATGGCATCATTATTTGATGTGATTTGTAAATTTGGCAGGTATTTTTTATTTATTACATTTCTTTTTTTTAGTTCAGCATTCAGAAAGTGAATTACAATTCATCCTTCAGAATGGCCTGCTTGGGCTTGTCTCCATGCGCATGCGCATCCTTCTTAGTTTCTTCCTTAAGTTTCTGACCAGGAACGAAAGTCTTGAGGATGTTGAGCTTAATTTGAAGCTCGTCCAACTTGGAGCTCTTCAGAGCACCCTTGGAAATGATGTTGCTCAATCTCTTGATCTCCTTGTTCAGGTACTCGCCAGAACCGTTGATCTTCTCAGCAAATCGCTTGTAAATGATGACAGAGGCAGCCTCCTGGGCACTCAACTTCTCAAGACCCTCAGTAAGCTTGGCAAGGAGCGTGGCACGGACCTCCTTAGAGGCGTCCACAAACTGGTGAGAAATAGCATCAAATTTTCTAAATCGGCCAGCATCAGGTCCCAGAGTACCATCAACGTTGCGGGAGAGACCAGCAGCCTCGTTCAGGTAGGACACGAAGTCAGCAGCCTTGCGACCACCATTGTAGATAGAAGGCTCCTCGTCAGAATCCTGGAGACCCTCCTCAGCAGGGAAAACAAAGATGGTGGGGTATCCTCTAATGTTGAATTTAGTCTTGAGCTGGTCAATGTCTTCACCAGTCATGTCAACCTGAGCCACAACAACAGACTCTTCGTTGCGGAGGGCATCAGCAGCCAAAGCGTACTCAGGCTTGAGAGTCTTGCAGTGACCACACCAGCTGGCAGTGAAGGCAACAATGACGGTCTTCTTGGGGTCGTAGGCAATCTTGTCGAAATTGGAATCAGTCAACTCCACAACAGCAGAGGGAACCTTCTTGGGGGCACGGACAGCAGCACCAGACTTCTGGGAAACGAATTGAGACAGAGCCTCAAAGTCACGGCCAACATTAACATCTTCAACAGATCCATCAGCACCAAACCACTTGATGGTGGGGAATCCGCTAACCTCGTACTTCTTGGAAATCTTGCGGTTGATGTCACCATCGATCTTGACGATTTGAACCTTGGGCTTGCCTCCCTTCTTGGGATCAACGGCATAAGCATCAGCAAGCTGCTCCCAGACGGGAGCCAATTTCTTGCAATGGCCACACCAACTGGCGTAAATCTCAACCAGAGATGGGACGCCAGAGTCAATGACAAGCTCTTGGAAGTTCTTGTCGTCAGCAACAAGCACATTGGATGCTGAAACAGCAGCTGCAGTAGCCAGCAGCAAAGCAGTGGCCTTTGTGAAGAGATTCATGATAGCAATGTCTTTCGTTTCGTTAGAGATGCCTAAGGAAGACTATATACAAAAGAGTTGAAATTTCAGTGACCTGGAAGGTTAATATACCTGGGGCTTGGAAACGTGTTAAATTTGTCAGCACAGTTGGTTTAATATGAAGAAAGCCTAACCACGTGATTTAATGATCCAAAGTTTAATGAGAGATGAATCAGCAACGGCGACCACGGCACAGAGTTCATCCGTTTAGACTGATCTGTAGCTGACTGAAACTGTCGAAAGGGTAAAGATATCTCAGTAGGGTGGCGACCAGGTCTAGGTTTGTGAGTTGGGTAGTCAACTTGGTTGCTTGAGAGCGTATGAAAGAGGTTCCTCATAGACCTTTCCAGCAAGAGGGTCTTTTGCAATAGCTCTGATCCCCTGACGTCACAGGATATAGATCGTCTTTCTAGACTACTAGTTCATGCATAAAAAACGGTGTGTAGTCTTGGGATATTAATTTAAGGTCCAAGTTTTTTACATGAGGGTGCTTGAGCCAGGTCTTAGAGGACAAGTGATCTGTCTGTAGACTGGACTGCTTTGTTGTATACGAGGACATAGTCTCTTAAGATTAGTACAAGGAGCTACCAAGGGGTATTTGTAATGCAATATGATGCTTAATTTGAGTTGGCCATTATTTACTTAGTTTGAGCAGGACTATAGTTCATGGTGAATGCTCCAAATGTTAATGCCATTGTGCAAACCTTAGTATTTATCATCCATCATCTGGTTATTCATGCACGTAACTAGAAATCATATTAGGTCTTTGTAAAACGTAATAACTCGTGCAAACTCAATAAGAGAGCTATCAACAAAGTTCTGTATACGACGGGCTTCAGTAGTGATATCGTATTAGAGGCTGCCGGTATGTGAAATAGTTTTGTGACGCATGCACATTATACAAACCAAATTGCAAAATACAATTATGAATTGACTTTCCTGTAAGCCTATTGAAATAGATCATTCATTTATTTACCTGAGGAACAGGTACAAACACTAGATGCCTTTCAACGAGCTTGTAGGGCTGTGCTAGACTTGATCTGCACAACGGATATCTAGAATTTATCGCCGATCGTTTTGAAATATCTAAAGTACTTCAGCGGCACCTATTAGAGATCTAAACGAGATCAATCTCCATACAATTACCAAGATATTCCTCCGCATTAATCGGTATTGGGAAGATGGATAAGTCAGGGCCTCTGGTCCCAGTTCTAACCAGAACAAAAAAAAAATCAAAGTGAAATGATACCCTGCTAAAGAATTGCACATCAACACAGACCTTTGTCCATGCCATCACACTTTCTCAAAGTCAACCAACGCATCTTGTCTTTGGTTCAACAAATGATCGTCCAACTGGCCCTGTGCAGTGACTTCTTGACATTTATGCCATATCTAACCATGAAGCACAAAGCATTTAATACCCTAGCCCTGTATGTATATCATCCAACCACAGAAAAATGAAAAAACTCCCAAAAACGTCCTTTCCTCACAAAACTTCACCTTCCACGAAATAAACATCAGAAAATAAAATACAAAATCAAAATAAAAAGCGTCGAAAAACAAAATCAGTGAGACGTGAACGAATTATTCTTAATCCAGCCAAACAAATAGTCATTGAGATCCTTGTCTTCTGCAGTCGCATCAGTATTTGATTTCAACCTATAGCGTTCAGTTTCGATTCGTTTCGCCTTTTCTTTGTTCATACTCTTTTTTTTCAAGAAACACGACAGAGACTTCTCGTGTCTAAGCGATTCCCACACGAGTTTCGTCAATCTTGAAATTTCGTCCAACCGACGCGTCTATTTTGTTAAACCTATGGCATCAGCCGTCAATAATTGATTCAAATGGCACCCGACAAACGGAAATCATTGGCAGCTGAGCCTGAGACCAAATCAAAGAAAGCACGAGTCAACAATGTGGTATGTCTTTCTTTTTTTTTCAGATTTCAGATTATGGTAAGCTAACTCGGACATTTTATAGAGCACACAGTATCAAGGGATTACAGAGAGCTTGAACAACTTGCCTGAGAGCAAGGTTGTTCTCGCCCCTTTCTTAAGGCTGCCAAGCAAGAAAGCTTTTCCCGATTATTTTCAGGTCATCGAGCATCCTATTTCGCTAGCTGAGATCAAAACTCGCAATAACAAGTCAGATTATACTACCCTTCAGTCACTATTTGATGATTTTAAGCTACTCCGCGATAACGCGTTGCAGTACAACGAGCAAACTTCTGAAATTGCGGTTTCGGCAAATCTCATTCTAAGGACAGTAGAAGATTACCTTATCCAAAGCTTGACTGCTCAGGATGGCGATATCACGCCAGTTAAGGATTACATGAGTCAACTTGAGCAACATGAACTACGGATAATGGATGAATTGGCAAAGTTCAAACAAGGCAGGCGATTCGTTGCTGAGCTCTTCATCGATGAACCAAGCCGAGAGGAGTATCCAGAGTATTACAACATCATTTCAAACGCAACCTCAATCAATACTATCAAATCTCAAATCTCTAGCGGCAAAGCACGGACTATCACCGCGTTCAAAGAAATTGTACAGCCAATGTTTGACAATGCTCACACGGCTAATGAGGAAAACTCTCAAGTGGTAGCAGATGCGAAATTATTAGAAAAGTCCTTCCAATCAAGGCTAGACAAAATGATTAAACAACTCTCTACAGAGCCTACTGGATATACTGCTATCGCTGCTTCTATAGTGGAAGGTCAATGCCCTGCTGAAGATAGTCCTGCCGATGTTGATCAAGATAAGGATACTGCGAAATCAGCTACACCGTTAAAACTGAGAATCAAAGCTCCCGCAGCTCAGACACCCAAGGATTCACCTCGACTCAAAATCAATCTCAAGACATCTGCAAAGTCAAGTCGGACAGCAAAAGCAGCTGTTGCAACAAATGAAGCAGATGCTGAAGAAGAGCCGAAAGTTGAAGAGTCTGCCAAGGAAACTGAAAAAGAAGCAGTTGATGAACCTACCGCTGAGGCGACAGATGCTAAATCAGAGGAGGCTAAGGAAGAAGTTGCTGAAGACACAAAGCAAGAGCCAGAGGCGACCAATCCTCCCGCCGAAGAAATTACAGCAGAACCCATTGAAGAGGTGTTTGAACCAAGAAATATTCTACGCGATGCTCATCAAAGCCCAAGCGAAGCATTGCTTAAATCGGTGATTGTATCCTCTGTCATTCCAATAACCTCGAAGTATCACCTTCAAAAGTCACCACCGCCTCCTGCTGTGCTCAACTTATTTCAGATCACTGTGCCTTCATCCCAAAAGTACACAGTTCAATCTTACTCTCTCTCATTACCTCCTTTCCACCGCACAATCAATCTCAATACAACCATCAACGAAAACTTGAATCACCAATACTACGATCTTGTTCTTTCGCACAATTATCGCCAGGTCAAGGCTTATTCTTCTTCCACATCCTCTCCCTGGGCAGACGCAAACACACCAATCACCCACAAGTTTGAGCTTAACCTTGTGACGGGCCTAAACTTTGTGGAGATTACTGTCAGTTCGCAAAAAGGAAAAGCTGTGCGCCATGCTGCTGCATCATCTCTTGTGGATCGAGAAGATGAAAAGAAGGAGAAAATCTCATTCTGGATCACTCGTATGAGAGGCTGACCAGTTAACGACCACATTTGGATCATGATTCATACTTTTTTCAGTCGAATGTAGTTACTGTATTTAATAGATGGAACCCAATAATACCTCCTATCCCCTGGTCTTTTCAGAGTTTGAAGTAGATTAAAATCATGAATAAAATATCAAACGATCGCTTCTCCGGATTTTTGCCCTATCTCGTTCCCGCGGCCGTGTCGAAACCCGACCTGCGGCCCAATCAATTTGCCCATGTTGGGGTTAGGGTCAAAACGGCTCATATGGGAAGACTTTTTTTTTTCTTTTCTCCAGTAAATTCGTCCCCGGAACTCAGCTACAGCAAGGTAAAAAACGTTTACCAAGTCCTCAACTTCCTTCAGGCTATTTCTGCTGGTGTTTCAGATCTGATTTGATCAAGTTTCAGTCTTCAACTTTTTGAGGTTTCGAAAAATCTTTTGAGCGTTCTTGGATCACCTGAAAGCATTTCCTTGTGACATCTACTCTGCGCAACTTGTTTGAACGGTCAAAATGGTTAACGGTAGTACAAACTCGATCAAACTCCTGGCAGGAAACTCTCATCCTGAGCTGGCCAAGGCTGTTGCAAATAGGTAAGATTATTATGGCTCATTTTATGTCTGGTCCACTAACTTTTTTTTTCTCCATAGACTCGGCATCGAACTCAGCAGAATCGCCGTCTCCCAATATGCCAATCAGGAAACTTCTGTCACTATTGGAGAGTCTGTGAGAGATGAGGATGTTTTCATCATTCAGACCGGCTGTGGCGAGGTCAATGACTACCTTATGGAACTGCTGATCATGATTCACGCTTGCAAGACCGCATCTGCCCGCCGTATTACTGCTGTGATTCCCAATTTCCCTTACGCCCGACAAGACAAGAAGGATAAGTCTCGAGCCCCTATCACTGCTAAGCTCATGGCAAACATGCTCCAAACTGCTGGGTGCAACCATGTCATTACTATGGACCTTCACGCCAGTCAGATCCAAGGTTTCTTCAACGTTCCTGTGGACAACCTGTATGCTGAGCCCTCTACTCTTAACTACATTCGACAAAATATTGATTACAAGAACTCCATCATTGTTTCACCAGATGCCGGTGGTGCCAAGCGTGCTGCTTCCCTTGCTGACAAGCTTGATTTGAATTTCGCTCTCATCCACAAGGAGCGACAGCGTGCCAATGAGGTCTCTCGAATGGTTCTCGTTGGTGATGTCCAAGACAAGATCTGCATTCTGGTGGACGACATGGCTGATACTTGTGGCACCCTCGTCAAGGCTGCTGACACTTTAATAACCAATGGCGCCAAGTCCGTCATTGCCCTTGTCACCCACGGTATCTTTTCTGGCAAGGCCGTTGAGCGCATCAACAACAGTTATTTAGAAAGAGTTGTGTGCTCCAACACTGTTCCCCATGATGCCGAACAAGCTATTTGCCCCAAGCTGGATCATATTGACATTTCCCCCACACTTGCTGAGGCCATTCGCCGTCTTCATAACGGTGAGAGTGTGTCATATCTATTTACACACGCTCCTATTTAATTTTTACTTTTCAATAGCGTTAGGTGGTCTACTGTACTAAATTGAATTTCTTCTTTTGAGAATCTAGTATCACAAACTGTGTATGGCGTACAAGTCTACGCAGATATAACTGGGCTATATAAGGTTTTTGGCTGCACATAGATGTAATGCAGTAACTAACAAAGTATCTATGCGAATTTTGGAACTTTGATTTGTTCTTAAATTGAGAATTGGAGCCTATAAGTCTTATAGGTTTTGCTTTATAAATAACAAAATGGAGGTTTCACGTTTTTGGCACATTATTGATTTGGATAGAGCGTGGCTGATGAGCGGTTTTAACAGCAGGAATTGAAATCAAATTGGTACAAAGGCAGTAGATTATATTGGACTTGGAAACCAATGTATCATCCTGTATTATCAATTCTATACTTCTTCTTTTTGAGAACTATTAGTGTGGACAACATGGGATAATTTATTCAGCTTCAGCTAGGGATACTAGAGCAATCTTGTACTCTCTGGTTTATAAAGTGTTCAAACTACTAATCTTTGACCTCACATTTCAATCAATTTATAGAACTGAGTTTCAATTGATGACACTAATCGATGACTTCTGAGAACTTAAGATCTATCTCTGGTTCTCCTAAGCATCCAGGCTCTCCACTTGCTTGAACTCAGCCCGTGATTGCCCTTCAATATTTGAGGTCTTGCAATTTATATAATTTATTCAGACTTAATTTCTACTTATTAATTAATGTTTGACCAATAAATCTTCATTCTGTTCCATCCAAGATTCCAAGATCTGACAGTTTTGAGTTTAATCTTACAATTGGTCCCACCCTGAATCGTCTCCATGGCAACTTCAAAACCACTGATTGATTAGATTGGTTGCCATATTTGGACATTTTGATCTATGTAACTGACCAATCATAGCAATGGTACTACAAAAGCCCCACAAAACATCATGGTCACACACACACTATGGTGTGTTTTCCTAGCACTATATCAAGCACCAGTTCCCCAACTATTTAAAAGGTGATCACCTCGTCCTATTCTTCTCCTCCTTCTTTTCAAATATAATTACTACTTTTAACTTGCTTTTACTGGTTCTACATTAGCAACTGATCAAACAAGATGCTCTTCAAGTCGTTCATCGAAGCTGGTATCATTGCCTCTTCTGTGGCGTACGCTGCTCCTATCGAATTCTCAGCTCTCAAAATTCCTACAGCTGCAGAGGCTGCTATTGAAGCTCGAACTCTGCTCCATCGTGAGTCTCTCGCAAATCTTGCAACTATCGACTCGAAGACCAATGTCCCAGTTTCTTTCATGGAGTATTATGCTGATTGCGATAGTGACGGCACCTTGACCCTCCTTGCCCTTAACATCGGAACCTCTTATCGGAATATTGCTAATGGTTCTCCTGCCTCGCTCTCAATCCGAGTAGGTGACCATGCTATCAATGACAATGTCAACCCTCATTACCCTGGTGGTATCGTTAATTCGCCTGCTGGTAGTCCCCGCATTTCACTGCAAGGAACTTTTACCGAAGTCGAAAACACACCAGAAAACCTGGCTAGGCTTACGAAGTGTTTCATTCAAAGACATCCTGACGCTAAATGGTGGCTTCCAGGTAATCCAGTTCACACTTCACATTGGACCCAGTTCAAGGTTAGCGAGGTTTACTTCCTTGGTGGGTTTGGTGATCGCGCATACATTGGCAACATTCCATTGGAACTGTACAAGGCTGCTCAGCCTTTAGAAGATTCAGTTGAAACAACAGGCTGCTCTGGCGCGACTTCGGAACAAACAGAAGACCAACCTTTTTTTATCCTGACCAAACTTTTTGATAAATTGTTGTCAATCTTTGGAGCTCCTGATGAAGTCATGGCCGTTGCGGAAGAATCTTCTTCTGAATCCCATCAGAGTATTGCCAACCCTCATCGGCCCAAGGAGCATTTGTTAGGTAAGAGTTCTGATCTCACTACTGATGAGCTCTTCGATATTCACCAAAATGTGTTGACTCGTGAAGAGATGGAAGAAGCTGGGTTTGACCGGAGATCTGTGGACAACTATGAAGGTGTTGAAGGCGGATTTGGAACTTATATCTCTCCTACCATACTGTCGAATGCTGAAGCTGGTCGGAGGCTCAGGGCCATCTTGGAAGCAGAGAGGAATGCTTAATCCTGCACAGATAATGCTGAATCGTTATTCATTTTGTATTCTAGTATCTTATAACTAGCGTATTGGTTGCATGAATTCTCGATGTTCCTATCCAAGATATTTCCAAAGTGATCCGTTTCTACACCTTAGACGAAACTTTTTTTTTCTTCCTTATATTGTTTCCAGGTATTCCGGAAAACCTTGGTACCTTTCAACATCTCAATTGATTAGCATTTCTTGAATAAACTCAAGGGGGGTCTCCTTTTTTACTGAACTAAACAAAATGTTCTACAAAGTAGGTCTTACACGCTACATATGGTGTAGCCCTGCATACATTTTTCAACCTATACAACCAAATCATGAGCGCAAGAATCTGCCCATTTCCAAGGTTAAAAATAGCTCAAGGCTTTAATATTGAATAAAATCACTTACATCATTCAAACTGAGACTTAATAATTGCAAGTAATCAAAGGTTTGAAATGAAAATAAGTAGATGAAGTATGATCTTAAAAAGCACCCAGAGAGTGTGAATAATCTCAATGACAAGTGTATAGATTTTTGACAAATCATGAAATTGAACAAAAGATTGAACAATTTAATTAAATTTCAATGAATAAAGCTTAATTGACCATTTACCTATTGACCCGTTGAGCAATACGTCTTATGAGTTATGGCTTCTGCATACTTTAAGTCAAACAGAGTCTTAGCCATCTAAAACAAATCATGGTTCAAGAGCATTGTTGCAAATTACGTCTGCCAGGCAATCTAAAATAGCTATTTGTCTTTAAATCTATGTATACACCAAGCCCTTCTCTTTGGTTAGTCAGTACTCGGTCGGATTTGAGGTGTCTCGCATCAACAGCTAGACTCATCGTATACTTTACCATAGTTCTTAATGCAAGTGAACTTACCCCCTCTGTTGTGGATATTTGATAGATTTGGTTTACATAGCCAAGGTCCTATATAGCTTTGTAATTGATGCCAGTCAATCATATCACAATTGCAATCGACATTGTTGTTACGAATACTTTTATGGTTGAATGTCATTGACACCTACAGTACATATGAATCTCTTCATTTAGCAATAATTGGATTAAAACAGATTACTAGGGACAGATCTCAAGAAAATAAAGCCGTTGCTCAATAAATGGTTAACTACAAAGGGTGTTTCCAGAAAATTTGAGATCACAGCCTCACGCCGTAAAATGCATGAAACCTTTATTTGACTAGTTCAATTAATTTGATGATTATGTACTTAATGACCTTCGTTAAATATAAGAATCTTGAAATTTACCAAGTTAGAATAAGGGACAGATTATGTTTACAGTTTTCCTACGCTGATTACTTGGTGATTTCCAGAGTTTTTTCCCAATCACGTCCAAGCATTTCCTGAAAATTTCAACTTGCTAAGGAATATTTGGAAACATGATCTCCTTGATGATTATAATAGAAAATTCCCTCTCTCATATCTTAAAAAAGAAATGAATTAGCAGTAGTGCGCAATGCGTTTTTTGTTTGTTCTTTTATGAAACATCGTATAGTATATTTGCCTTAATTGTTAGAAGTGTTGCAGTGTCACTGCTATATCTTATCGATTTTTCTTGTACTGATCAGTTTCAAGAATCATTTTATAAGAATCAGAGAATCATTTATGGAAATAGTGTGCTCGAAAATAACTGGAATTAAAACGGACTTTACCTCACATTTTCGACAAGCGAAACTCTTAAGAATTGAAGACTTTTAAACTCAAGGAATCTTAGTGCTTAATTTGGTATTCAGAGTTAAGTACTAATCATTTAGCTTAATGTGTGCTTTGAGTTTAGTCAACTGAAATAGACTCTCATCAAACCAGACAGAGAGTTCAGCTAGAAATTGCCTGACCTGCCCTAGGAAATGCGTTGAAACATCATCAATCATAAGACTCAATATAATCTTGACCTGAATAGAATTTCTGCTGTAAAACTTGCTACCTTCATTACGTGGTTCAAACAAACTGATGTAGTATACTTCGTTTCTTCAAATAGTTCTGTCACAAAAAAGCAAATACCATTAAAAGCTTTCACTTTTACTCTTCCATAAAACAATTCTTGAGTAGCCTATAGATGCCCAAGCAGATTGAGCTTAGCTTTATTTTGTTAATCATAAAAAAATCAATATCAGCAACAGTTAATTGTTTTGCAAAATCAGCTACTGAGAAATCGGATGACAACCCTAATGAATCCAGTTTCGTGTATGATATAGAAATATTTTATTTCAAAATAATTTGTTAATTCTAGCATCTATGTATACTAATTTTTAAATAATTTTTCAATTGCATTGCCCTGAGTGTTTACATTATGTCTTGTAGGCTGAAAATAATCTGCCAGGGTCCAAATAGATATAGTTATCTTTGAAATTATTTCATCCCTCTTAAATTCTAGATTGACGTAGACTTTCTGAAAAAAACAGTAAATTTAAATTAATATAAAGATCGATTGCCGATATCCGTGCTTGAGACATGAGCTGTGAGCTCCTTTACTTTATTTCCACATCTCACGATTAAACAGCAGTATTTTGATGATTGTTGGGTTTTTGAAGGCTTTGAATGAAGACACGCGTTGGGGAGTAAGAGATGGAAACCATATCAAGCCTACTCAGGCATCATCTGACTGTTTGGATTATGCATTTCAAGGGAGTAAGACATACCTCGGCAAGAGAAAACTGTACTATACTTTCTTGAAGTTGAACTGAGTTAAGTTACCTTGCAAAAAACTTTACTTCTTTCACAGCAGGCAGGATTACTTTTCAAAATGTTATCTGCAAATCATGGCAACGCTCTTATTCGATTGACTTCATAGTTAGACTTGATTCTTCTAAGTATGACGCGTAAACGAATAGTTAAAATAGTGAACATTTGCTCTGGTTGACGATCCTGTAGAGGCACTCAGATAATATTTGAGCCAAATTTTAAGACTAGAAGCTTTTTAATATGCTTATAATAATTAGATCTCAAGCATTCTAAAATGGTGAATAAAAAATGAGTAAAGCTGTCATAACTATTTCTTGAGACAGCCTCAGTCATGCTTGGGCTGTCTAAGATTTGCAGAATATCTGAAAATTCATTGGCAGGAGCTATAACACATACATACAAAAATATTAGTTGGTTATTATGGGGCCTTAGAGTATTTTGAGTCAACCATTTTAATATCTAAGAGCTCGTATACGCTCTCAATTTCAAGAACTAGAAGTATTTTCTCTTCAGAGTGGTGCTACCTTTGCAATAAAACAGATTTTGAATTATAATATAACAAAAGGGACAAAGGTACGTTCGAAAGGCTAAAACATAGAACTTAGTTGAATTTTAGTTTTACGTCTTTCTCGCCAGTTGTCAATAGTCGTTGTACTCCCTATCGATCTTCTGGATCACTACTTGTTTGAACTCCATCTCTACCTGGTGTACGAGACAAATTATCCTTGTACACCCATGTTTTTCTATGGACTATTTTCAACTTTATAATCCAGTGGGTAAGCCTCCGAACAAATACTGTCTGACAAACGTGTCTTGGTTTGATACTGAGGAGTTTTGCGGAGAAAAAGAAATGAGTTCAACTTCTCCACTAAACGGAAAAAAGAAACATTGCAATGAATATTACATACTTCCTCAGAAATTGTCATAGTAAGACAACAAAAATAATAAGTAAGTTCATACCAGAGGAATAATTGACGGTTTTGGGCTCCCATCGTTGTTTTAGCAATTAAAATCATCACAGAGCTAAGTGAATCTGCTTGATAGTGGGTCCGACTGACAAGCCATCAAGCTTAAAACTTCGGCCTTTTTATTTTTTTTCTTTTCTTTTCTGTTCTAATATTTTGATATATATATATCCCTGATATTTCTTCGGTCGTTTCTTTTAAATTTTTCTCTAAGCTTTTTTTTTCCACTCCTGGTTTCAACATATCCTTCTTAACTTTGGTCTCTCCTTTCAATCTTTTCCAGTCATTCATTTGCAATCCTTTGGCAGATCTGTAGGTTGAGGTGGCCGAACAAATAACAATTGCTGATTCTTGCGCTATATTATATTATTTATTTCCTGGAGTTTGTTTGTGCAATTAAGTTTCATCAATATTATTATCTACGACCATTTTCTTTGAACACAACTTTGCACACTGGATTGGATACCTTCTAGCTAAGTCAACAGAGATAAATGATTAATCAAGGCAATTCAAACTTTAGCAAATTAATTTCCACTAAATCAACCTGCAAACCCTCACTAGCGCCCTGTCTTTTCCCCTGAGGCCAAATTCTTCGGTTGTTTACTTGTGTTTTTCGAATGTACGCGTATTTCTCAGACGTGTCTTACCACTGCTCTGAAATTGTGACGTCTTCTGGAGCTTAATCTTGCAACTCTCTCAAAACTTCAGCAAATAATAGTAGCACGAAGGAGTGCAACCAGATATTCTTGGGACCACATCTTTCTTCCCTCTGCTTCTGCATTTCAACGTGCTTCACTATTTCCTGATCATTCATGAGGAAAAAAAGAGATTTCAAGTTTATCTTTCAGTAGCGATAAAAACCTAGGCGTATGAACCGACCAGGCACTCTGCCTTTCCATCCACAACATCAGCAAGATACGGGTGGGGTTCCGCAAACACCAGTTCCTTTATCATCGCATATTCCACCAGAGCCTCCAAATCAGCCAACTAGGTAAGTGGATTTACAATGCGAAATCGGCTAAATGCCTGAACTGACCTTATTTGCGTTTGAACTAGATTTAATTGCATTAAACTGATAATACGCCAGCAGCCTCAACTCTGTAAAAGCACAGTGCTTAGAGATAAAGGTGTGTAATAGCTCACTCCATGAACTTGTATGCTAATTTTGCTAAGGCCTACTCGAAAGGAAAACTATAAATCCTCCCCCTATTGTTCAAATCCTGGTTGAAGATAACGATATTCATCAAATATGGTTGAATGAAAGATCATTTTTCATGACATGCTCATTATATGATTCTCATCTCGATCAGTTAGCAGTGATGGTGAGGAGAGAACCTGAGGGTGAGGCCGAGTCAACTTCAATGGTTATTGGATCAACCACATCTTCGCTTCAAAAAGTTCAAGAAAACAATAGAGGTATGAAACCTTTCATGCTATGGCTTTTATAATTCTAATGTTTAGACGTTGGGCTCTTTGTTTTTGGCGATGTGTCTGTTAAAGATGAAGGTCAGTTTCGACTGAGATTTGATTTATTTGAGTATACGTGAGTTCTCCACATTTCCTTTTACAAATTTTCTAACGCTAAAGCATGGCATGGAGACGGCCAAGGTTGTGCAAGGAGAAAGAAGATTTCTTCTCAGCACACCTTGTCCTGTTATACGTTAGCTCTACATTACATGTTGATTTTTCTCGATTTCCAAAATGAATCAATTCAGAGTAGTTCTTTGGATACGAGGCTCTTTTTATTGGTTATGAAGGGACACAACAATAATGAATGAGCTAGCTATAACCTTCCATCCAAGTTTGATTTTAGGGGAGAAAGCGTCACTTATATCAATTCTATTATCTCCGGAATTTTTACCGTTTTTTCAGCAAAAAACTATCCAGGTTCACTTCCATCGACTCCTCTTTCAAGACTAATTTCAGATCAAGGAATTCGTTTAAGGCTCAGGAAAGAACTGAAGAACGCTAAAAAGTGAGTTAGTTTTCTAATTATTGATCATCCTTATTAATCAGGTTTAGCCCAAAAAACGTTTCTAGTAGCTCAGCTTCTTCCCTTGCATATGCTGCAGGTCTTCCATCTGGAAGTAGACAAGTTCACCAGCCATTTCATCAGCATGTTAATCCGGGTTCTATTAATAATCCGCAATACAATTATCAGCAGCATCAACATGATGCGTACAACTTGAGTCAATCTCAAGCGATCCAGGATACTAGATTTGGGCCAGGTAAGCCATTTCTACATTCTCAACCTTTTCAACAAACTCTTTTTACTCACCAACAGACAAAAGTACCACATCCATCATCAACTTTGAATCCGACAATTCAACCCCACAATCAAGTTCAACCGCATCCTGCAGTTCTTGACAGACGCCAATCAGTTCAACTGCAAACCCAGTTACCAGATATCCCGCAACAACAAAAACTTCAATATCAACAGCATGTTCAACAAAATGAAGCTCCATTGGCAAGAAGAGGTTCTACTTCACGACATGGTCATAGCCGAAGTCGCAGTGTTCAAATTCAACTAAGATCAAGATCTCATCCCTATGGAACTGGAGTTGACACCGGACTAGACAGTTCCTTAAGAATGCCGGTTCCTGGACACTCTTCAATAGAAATTGGGTCACGACCAAATACCCCTAGTCAAATTGGTAGTGAAGCTCACAGGGCATCAGTATATGGTGAGAGGTTACAGCACATGAGATATTCATCTCAAACAATGTTGAATCATAGCTACCCTGCATTGCCTGTTCCGGGAAATCAGCAGGCACAGCAGCAAATATCGTCTCCGAGGTGGAGGCAACCTTTACCAGAATTACAGCGATCTCAAAGTTCAATCATTCTCAATCGACAGTCGAAATCTCCAACTTTCGGTCATCAAAAATCTCGTAGCAGTCAGATGCCAGATTTACCAACCCCTTCAAATAGAACTTCTGCCCCATCAAGTTCTGTACTTTCATCTATAGACGTCAATGAAAGCTCTTTATTTCGAGAATCAGGAACTATTCGCCTACCTCCTATACAATTTCCAAGCACCCAGCAGCAAGCACCATTGCAGCAAATTTCATTTCATAATCCTCAATCCTTGTCCCCTTTGCAAATGCTAGAAAGACAACATTCTTCTTCACCTAATGTTTCACAAAACTATCCACCTCAATCGCGACTTCCTTCTGGATCTGGTAATCCGCAATATAGGTATTCGCTTCCTTCTTTCACATTTCCTTCAAAACCTCCTCAATCACCACAGCATAATATTCGTGAAAATGAAGATCAAGGTCACGAGAAATAAGTACTCAACAAAAAAATAGTATTACCTTTAGAATTAATGAGATAAAACAGGGTTCTCTAACTCTAAGTATATAGTATATATTTTTATTGTTTAACTATAGATAATTTGCTACCTTTGGGCTGTACTTAAAATTCAATAAGCGGGGATGTTTTATTGCGTTCCACTTACATTTGCCTGAATTAAGGAAATATATGAGATAGTTATATAGCAATTTGCACTAGCTATGCACTCACTAAAACTCAATTATATATTCTATATCAATTTCATATTTGCGCTATTATCTACATGGGTTTTTGCTGTACAGCGTGGTGATATTGATTTTACTATGATTTGTTTTGGACAGGCTTTTATTTCTAGCAGCAATGAACTAGTACCATAAACTTCAATTCTTGAATCTCAACACTAGTTTTATAGGTTGAAAAGAATGTTTATTTTTCAAGTTTCAGAAAAGTTACATGTATAAGTCATTTTTTAAAAAATCAAACTGTAAATATTTAAATATATAACTAAATCTTAGCAGTAGGGAGGAAGTTTTACAGCAGTTGAGGATAATCAGGTTAATTCGAAACAATATGATAATATTGCTTCATTCGGCATGGAACTGAATGGATTTATCAATTTCCATTTGCTCTTTCATTTCTTGATGATTTCTTATTCTGTCCGAGGGCAATGAATGTAATGCTAGTGTGCTTCCAACTCCAGTTACAGGAATTTCTAATGGGTTTTTTTTTGAAATTAAACAAGCTTAACGAGCTCAGACACTCGAATAGAACAAAAAGGTATTAAGATAGTCTTGCATGGAATATGAGTATAGTCCGAATTCTCATGCTACTTTCTCAGGATGCATGTACTCTCTGAATTTTAGTTGACTCTTGAGCGTATTCCTATTTTCACAAAAGTGTGCTGCTAGCTTTGGGACTTTTCATGGATACTTGAAAAAGTCTGAAGCAAATTTCGGAAGAAATCTTATAGTGAGATGACACTAGCTCCAAAACCAACAGTTGATGGATTTCAAATAAACCCTAGATTCTCTAGAATAGGCTTCGCAAGAAAAATTAAAGACTGGGGAGCAAAAACATGCCTCGAGCCGGATTCGAACCGACGATCTCGTCATTACTAGTGACGCGCCTTACCAACTTGGCCATCAAGGCATTTGTTACTTAAACTTTTGTATTGAACTTGATGAAGGTGAGAGACAACACCCCTTGATTATAAAATTGCTTAGTCAGTTAGTAGTTTGGGATTTAATTTGATGCGCTGAAGTTGTATGTGAACTCACTTGGCTTCTTTCTTCTCTTGGTTCATCCAAGCACAGAAGCTAATTAGACTAAAGAATAAGATAGATTCTGATGTCACTCGTTTTAATACTACAAATTTCCTTATGAAAATACTCAAACTTACTGTACAATTCAGTAAAAGTTTATGCCTAGTCTAGGAGAACATATAAGACCAATAAATTTCATCAATTTGCTAATTTAATTGGCAGGCTTGGAGGTAGAACAATAATGGTTTTTTGCCCATTTAAAACAAGCAAAAAAACAATGTGGCAGTCTTTTAAAACGCATGCATTCTGCTTCACTTATTTATCTTGTTTGTTTACTTTCAATGTTAAGTGTGAACATGATAACTTCAGAAATCTTCGTGCTTTAATTTTTTTGAATCCCTTAAGTAGTAGTTGAGACCCAAACCCGTTAAAAACAACTAGGAAGCAATAAGATTACTGGTATTGTTAAATACCTAAAATTATTATTGAAAAAATTTCAAAGATTCATGAACTAAATTGAGCAGCAGAATCCAAGTTTGAGTCAAATGCAAAGAACAATTATGTTACTATCACCCAACTAAACAGGCTTGATATACGTCGAGAGAATTTCGACGAAATAAACAATGTTTTAAATCAACGAATAATGCCTTCTATTATTTTATAAAATTGGTGACTTTGGATGCTATTTCTTGTTCAATTTCGTTACTTACCGTAAACAAATTTCTGTAATCTCGACGTTAAGCTATCAGACTAGTTGGCATCATCCCATATTGACCATAAAACATTCAAACCAAAATGGCCGCAGTAAGAGTATCATAACTTTATGAAGAGCCATTTTCCATTTTATCAAACTACTATAGAAATTCTCCTGCTCCCATAGCATCTAGCTTTTCCAGACAATTACTACTAAAGTGAACGCCCCTACCCAGTCCAAGACTAGTCAAGTTTGACATATGTCATTTCATGCCACCTCAATAATATCATCTAATTAACTATCTGCAAGCTCCAAATCTCCAGGCAAGAATTTTTTTTTCCCATCTCTCCACACAAGTTAACGTATTATCGTAGAACCAGACAACCGAATCAATTAATTGATTTTCTCAATAAATTCAACGGAAAAACTTGTGAGATAAAAACGGTCTTGGTTATTTTGTTTATTTATTGATCTTCTGGAAAGCCGGATGAGTTAAAGACACCTTAGAAAGCTCAGCTTGAATCATGTACGCCTATCATATATTATTGCAAGACTCTAGACATACCTAGGTGGTGAATCAACTTTTTCCTTTTTGTTTCCAGAACTTCAAATTCTCTATTGCTCAAAAAAACTCGCATCGTGGTTCAGTGGTACCGCTGCATTAGAAGTGCTGTCCAGCTACAAAGTCAAGCTTTCTCATGCCCAGCCTCGACACATATATTTTCTGCACATTCCACAATTTCAATCCTCGAAAACCTTCTTTTCATAACCTCTCTATATCTACATTAGTATCCATTATCGTAGAAACAGACATCAAGATGAATATATCATAGATAACACATTAGTTATAGATACGAATAAAAATATAAACAACGGAGGAAATATACCTACTTCAGCGTTCCACATAATGTATCAAAGCCAAGTATCTTTATTTTCTCCTTTATTTGCTAGCTTATTTAGAAGGGGGTGATGATAAAAAAAAAAAGATGCGGCTGGACTTTTTGATCTGCACCCCCTGTCATCCTTCCATCCATCCCAACTACGTCATATCGTCACACACACCCCACATCTATAAATAAACTTCGTGGTTAGATCGCACTGTTTTTATTACCTGCCTTTATTGTATAATCTCAGATCAGATTCTTGTCTTAGATCGGAAAACCCCATACATTGTGAGATCTCTATATATTTTCAAGATTGATCTATCTAATGGGGATTTTACAAAATAATATCATGTTCCTAGTTATGTGCATTGTGCATAGATCACTGGGGCTTGTTTCTCTAGTGTTTGTTTTCCATACGCCTACTGCACTTAGGAATCAGGCCTTGCTAATCTACATAACCTATTAGTATGTGCTTTCAGCTGGCCTCACAGTTTACCCATGATATAGAGCGTCCCAAAAGGCTACCCGTTCTCTCCCACATACTCAAAGAACCAGAAGTTAAACACACATCCTGTTCTTTGAAGGATACTTTAGATAGTACATACCTTAGCCCCTAACTAGAACCAAGCGTAATCAGCAGGTTGTTTTTTTGGATTGCTATTCCATCTACCTTCTACCCACCTGCATACTCTGCACTTCCTACCTCATTCCCTACATTTCTTTCGTGCATTTTCATTAATTCAATGTACCTTCATAAATCGTTTCCTAAATTTGGCTTCTGATGCTGCTCATCTTTGAATGTGTACCTCCCTTTTATTACTTCAAACCATGTTCCCAAAATCTCATTCTACACCTGCAACTGGCCCCTCCTCCGCTCTCCATGCATCTTTTTACTTTATACATTCCATAGTCTAAATGTCTTCATACATACATAACTTTTCATCCATGGCCATCTCAAAATCCACTTTTTCCCATTATTTTAGCTTTTCCTATCAAACTCTGTTTTTAACATTCTCCAACGTTAACCTCTGCTGAACCTTATTACAAAAAATCTTGAACCTTCTCCCGTATGTGCCCCAACCTAATCCCAGTTACTATAATGACCCGTTCAATTTTTTCCTTTGACTGATATATATCTTAATCACAACCTTATCCTTTCCTTTTAGTGCCTCCTCCCTTTTTTTTAGCGTTCATGTGCAAGCCCCCTCAAAATCTCATCTCAACACTTAGTTTTTCTCTTTCACACAGAAAGTTTTATAGTAGTACTGAGTGTCGATCTAGTGCCTTTTAGTGTGTTCTAGTGTCTCACCTTATCTCACTTAACCTTTAAACATTTCAATCTAACTCTGTATTGTGCCATTTCACAATACCGGTATTTCACGTTACCACTAAATCACCATCTACAGTCACCATAGTAGTTCCTTAATATTAGTATTACACTATTCTACTGTTACACCATTCAAAACACTCAATACCATCCCACCAAACAAGATAATATCAAATATATATCATATAACGTGTCATATGGTTTATTGTTCTTTTTAGTTTTATCTGTTTGTAAAGAAAGAAGAAAAAATAAAATAAAATAAAAAATCATAAAATCTATAGCCCAAAGAAAAAAAAACCAACGTACGAAGGAATGACCTCTCGTCGTTTTGTCATACACAATTTTGCTGCCTTGCACTCATAACAAAGGCACACACATAATTTCAAAAAAAAATGCTCATTTCGATATTGACAATGCCATAATCATACTTTCATTAAACTTTTTTGCAAAATAAAAGCAGTGCTCATGTGCCAGCGACTCAATATCGCAAAACACACTCACACCAGCTCTAAAAAGCTTAATAAAGCACAAACTTGGCACGGCCGTTCGTAACAGCCACAGTGCACCCGCTGGCACCAGCGCCACCGCTGTATACACCATTCTCATACGAGCACTGGCCATTAACCGTAGCGCCCGCATCAGCCACAATCTTGACATTGAAGTTGGCGGGTTGCTTATTGTTGGGATTGGGAATCAGACTCAGGTAAGTCACACCGTCAGCGTGGCCGGCACCAAAGTTGAGAGGAGCCCAGTTGCCCAAACCGCTGCCAGAAGTACCCCAAACACAGCCGGCCTCTTGGGAAATACCAGCATTGTTGACGTAGTACTGAGCAGAAGTAGGCTTGCCCTGCCACATGTAGTATGTAGACTGGTCCACAGTAGTCAAGGCAGCAGTTGATCCGGGTCCAACAATGGTTGGGACAACCATGTTTTCGGTACCGGGGTAGTCAGTGCGGCAGATGGCAACAGTGTTCTGCAGCTCAGAGACAACCACAGCAGCGTCCACACCCCACTCACACAGGTTGGCGGCATTGGGGTTGGTGCGGTACAGCTTGCCGCCTCTGCAAATCAAACCACCAACGGAAACACCATTGGCAGGCTGCTCAGCGGGCCACTGAGTCTTGGACATACCGGGCTGGCATGCATAAGAGCAGTAAGAGCCCTCAGTGCAGCCAGAGGCACCCGAAGAGTCCGGGTGGTAGAGACCCGACCAGCCGCCAAAGCCCAAGTAGTCAAGGGAAAGGACACCAGGCTGGTTAGAGGGAAACTGGTCACAGGACAAGACACCGTCCTGGAAAGCACCAGTAATGGCGCTGTAAGCAGCGACCGAGTTCTTGAGGAGCGACGAGGATCCACAAGAGCCAGTCGAAATGTCATCGTCGTCGTCGTCATTGGCTTGCTGGGGAGTAACGGGCAGGTCTCTGGCGACAGTGGAGGGAGCTTCCACATCAGCGTCTCCATTCAACTCCGAGCCAGCAGAGAAGGTGAGGTCACGCTTGTGGATGTTGTGGCCGTGAATGTTCATGTTAGCCGGGGCGGCGGCAGCGACGGCGGCAAGGGCCAAAATGTGAGCGTACTTCATTTTTGTTTTATAGTAAAATCGGTAACGATATAAAGATGTGCTGTAAAGGAAAGTGGCAAGTCAAAAGGAATGGTGACTTTGAATTCTGGAGGAGGAAACAAGATGTTAGCAGATGTGCATGAAGGTGGGCGTGGGAAAGAACAATTTCATGAAATTACTTACTGTTCTTGTGCTTAAGGAAAGGAGTGTTTGTGTTTAAGTATTGAAGAAGGAGGGAAAAAAAGGAAATGAGACGAGCGGAATTGGGGAGATATTTATTTTCATTTATTCAAGATGGTCGAGACTAATTTGATGTTTGTGTTTTTCTGATGGTTTCTAAGAAGATTTTTTTTTTTTTTTTTTTTTTTTCTGAATATTTTCTTTTGTGAAAACAACATATGTAGGGCCGACACAGATCAAGATGCGCACTCTACCACAATTGCAGAAGCAACAACATGAAAAAAGAAATGACTTGCAGGGTGGACTTCAATATACAGTGCAAATATTCAGGTCTGTCTCGGAGACCGGAATAAGAAATTTAAGAGTAAGTTGAAAAAAGAAATTACTAAAAAGACAGCCGCCGTTGGAAAATTTTGAATAATTTTATAAATTAAAGCGGAACTAGTCCATTTTAGGATATCATTTGAAAAGAGACAGCTCGGTTGTCAGGTCGACACCACCAACAGTTAACGACTCAATTGAGACCGAAAAAAACAACAGGGCAAGTGTTGTTGTTGTTGTTGTCGCGTGTGCATGGATGTTATGTTTTAATCATTGAGACTATTTAGTCTCTGTGACTCTAATGTCACATCGCTCTGGTTGTTTTGATCAATGATCATTGGTTCTGGTTGAAAGAAAGTAAACAGTAGTACCTTCTTCTTGGCTGTTTTTATTCAACTGTTGATTATAAAGTGTTGCAATCAAAGAAAGCCGCCTTCTTCTTATTTCTCGTATCATGATTTAAATCCATCAAACTGTCTTGACTTTCACAATTTCATCTATATACTATAATATAATACTATCAACTCATGAGTAGTAGTTGTAAAAAAACACTTTGGTCGATGCTCAAAAAACACACTGCAGGGCTGATGCAGCCCAAAATGTGATTTTAATCTAACCAATCTGAGATGTGCTTTTTATCCCAATTGGGAAATATCATACTTACCAGATACCCGTTTTGATCTTTTGACTTACCAAAACAATCGGTTGGTTACCTTATTTTATAACTGAGACATGGCCCAAAATGGCAAGAACCACTTCTTTAGGTCTGGATCTTTTAACAATAAAAAAAGAAAATATGACAATTTTGAAAATTTAAAAGCACAGACAAGCACATGCCAAACGTGCAAAAACTACCTTTTGCAACACAGCACAAGTCAAGAGAAGTTTTGACATTTAAAGGTTTAACCGTATATATCCATGGTTTATAATGTCGACAATTGACAGGCCGTTTATAACTATATCGATTTCGATATTTCTTTCTTCAAGGCTTTTAGCCCGTATTGTAACAATTTCTGGCAGTTTGAAATATTGATTGTTTCAAAAGCTTAGATATATCGATTTGAACCACATCCAAAAGTTACCATATGGTCACAGATCTATCCACAATTAATTAATCTGGTCACAAATGTTCCAACACACCTCATGTTCTCAACACAAGTGAACAAATGAACTAAATGATATCCACATGGGCACGCAGTTTCTACCAAATGTTTAGATATGATGGTACCCGGATGTAGCTGTCTGTGATAGTTAACTGATAAAAAAAACCCTGTACCTGCCTGTGAAAGGGTACTCTAAATTGGCCTGTGATTGTTTGTACTTTAATTGTCGTAGATTGTCCCATGGATTGGCCTGTGATTACTTGATTCTGTGTTTGTGATATTCCTTTTTGATTGTGACAATGACCAAGTCGGCTCTGGAGCAGCAACACAGCTTCCCGTAGCAGTAGAATACAGTCTGGTTTTTGACTAACTTGAGAGGTGACTGAGACCCTGCAATCTGCACCCTACTCTTCTGATGCCACCATACTACTAATGATTGTGTAATTAATGGTGGATTGGTGGAACCGAGGCATTATCAGTTTGAGATTTAGTCAGGTCTATACTACTATATATTTAATATCAAATATTAAGAAACAACCGTGAGCTTCGATCTAATGGGACTTGCTGATAATTTATTTTATTTTTATTTTTTCTTCATTTTCTTGGTGGTTTGTAAAACTCATTTAATTTACACTGAGATTGTATTAAATCATTTTCACTCCCGTGAACTTCTCACAATTTACAATTAATTAATATCAATTTTAATTGCACTCTAATTGTGATCAATTTCAACTTGATTTCTCATCTCAGATTGCCTTTGAATTTTAACAATTAAACAGCTCAAGATCAATTAAACCCTTTTTTTCTTTCGTTTTTGGCTAATTTCAACAAAAGATATGCCATGTGTCCATGTGAAGCCCTGCCTTTTTCAAGCTGTCAATACTGCTCAAAACGCTGTTTAATGCACAGTCTAGGTATATATACGTTAATTCTATGACAAGGCAACTCGAGCAGCCTTTTTGTTTCTTGTTCTTGTATACATACATCGGCCTACATGTAGATTCATGTATATAGGAGATGCCCTATACACAATAACAGGGCCTTATACGTTACCTTTACCACAGATGAACCTGTACAACCCATCTATGGATGGCAAAAAAAAAAAAAAACTGAGTCAGCGCTGTTGTGTATACCTCAGCTATAGCTGGCATTATATAACGTACCACTGTACCGTAACGGCTTGTTACTCTCTTAAGAGGAAACAAACCCTGTCAGGCCTGTGGTAGTAGCAAACACAGGCCTGGTGCGTGCTGTAGGTCTATAGGTAGTAGGACACCTTGAACTGAAAGAAGAGAAAGAAAAAAAAATTTGTGTCGGCTTCTCGATCTTGATCTATGCACCCAAAGGGTCGCATCTCTTCAGAAGCCTATAGAAAAAGGAAAAGGGTTCGGTCCTGTTTTGGGGTGTGCACAAAAAATTTTCCAGTTTGGGTTACGTTGCCATGCCAAAATAATAAAAAAACCGCCAAAACCCTAGACCTGTTTTATTACAAAACCAGTAAGATACGTATTACATAAGATGAATTTCCGTTTTAGGATGCATTGCCGTACTCAATTTGGACGTCACGTGAACTGCAGGACCTCAAACTACGCTTGGATCATAAAGTACACACACGGGACACAATCTACTTACATGACAAAAACTACTTATATTATATAATATATAATAAACGCAAATGACATGAACTACTTAGATGCCATGAAATACGCAGCAGAGTACAATATGTTGGCCACCAACACAAAGTACGCACTTCAGTTATGTTACATACAATTAATACCCACAACTTTAGACCTGCATATGTATATAGCTAGGCCTATAGGCCTATATAACGCACAGTATGAAAATTACTCAGAGTACACAGTACATGCAGTACTAACTTTACTTAGAGTACCACAATTACACAGAATAAGCAGATTACGCAAGACAGATGGGCTAAAACCCACAAAAGCGATAGATAACATCAACCATATGGCAGTTGGTCTATACCTAGGCCTATAGATAAAAAGTGGAAACTATGGACATATTGAACCCATTCAAATTTAAAAGAACCATTGAGAATAATTAATTCAAAACCAATAAGCACAGTTGAAGCCATAGGAACCATAAGAATTAAACAAAAGTTATCGAGGATCATTCGATATCACAAGTGATGGGAACCACACTCAAGAGAACCACACTTAAGAGAACGAACCGCACAAGATTCATTAAGCGAGAGTAGGCATATATATGGGTCCAGACTGGAACAGTGCTACAATTAATGCATGGCAAAGCAACGACTACTTTAATAGCGAGCCGTTAAGGTGACTAGAAACCACCAAGCTCGTTTATTATAATTATTTGAGCCTGTGTACGGGGCGGGCGTGACAAGATGTTCTTTATATAATTGATCTCGAGTGTATACGCATGTTGAATTAGTTCATGATAAACGGAGTTGGAGCTTGTTGCAAAGCTTAGAGATGGAACAGTTCAGAATTGATCATAAAGAAGCCTCAAACGGGATCATAGGCGAGCATGAACGATCATAATGGATCATGATTAAAGCATAATCAAGGACCAGATTGGGCTACAAAATGGGCGTTTTCTAAACTGCATGAAGAAAAAAAAAGTGATTTTTGAAATCGATCCATCTACTTTTGATAATTAAAATTCATGAAAAATTATTCGGTAGTTATAGTTCTATTGAAAAATTATTGAAAAATTCAAAATGCATATGGCACACTTTGAAATTGCTGCAAGATGAATGCAGAATCGAAAACAAGAGGCATCTCCGAAGCATCACAAAAGGTCACACAAGTCAATTGACAAAAGATCCAATTATTCACGGCGAGCAGCAGAACGGATCAGAAACTGCTTCAGAACTGTTTAGAACTGCTAAAAGGTCTTCAAACGGGTCAGTCCCCTTTCTCCACAAAAAGCTTTCTACAAACAATTACAGAACCTGATTGGATTAATTAATATTACAAGTTCAATTTAAAAAGTGAACAAAAAAAAGCGATCGAATAATATAAACTGTCCAGATCCATTCATGAACAAGTGCAGACCTACTGTATACTATATAGCTATAACTAGGCCGATAGGAAGCAATTGCAATCATAAACAAGAGGTCGTGCACATAAAGCTAAACCCAGCTGCTTATGGAACAGTTTATAGAACAGCTTGGAACACAAATTCTAATATATATTACAAGTGAAAAATTACAAAACAAGCCATGAAAAGCGTAAACAGCATCAAACAAGGCATCAAGAAAGGCGTAAAAGGCATGTCAAACTGCAAGTATCAGCAGCCACATTTGTTATATATTAATTAGTTAGAGAGTATTATACTAAGAGGCCGGCCCATACGTATGATGGCAGTAGTAGGTCACGCTTATCGATACGGCATATATAGGCTGGTAAGGACAAAACAGATCCGTTTATATATGGCTATAGTGGGCAAAGCCGAAATCTGAAAGAGTCAACAAGCAGCACCTCTGATCAAGCGCCAACCAAGAAGGCACAACCTCCACCCATACCATCTACAGCCGATCTATAAGACATGTATCCTCTGTTACATATTAATATTGCAAAGCGTGCACAGTAAAACTAAGCGAAACAAGCGAACTCATTGCAAGTATATAACAAATATGCCTAACCCTGGATCACCGCCAAAATCGTATTATTACCTAAACGCTGAATAACACAACTACAATGACTAATCCTGCTATAAAAGTTACATAACTAGACCTAGCCCAGACCTAGCGGACTGTTAACTCCGACTGCATATGCTAGTATTGGCAATGGCCCACTGTGACCCGTGTGCGTACGTGCGGGCTTTACGTCCGATCGAACTCAATTAGGACATGTCCGACACAAAACAACCAGCTACACGCCACACCGTACAATCCGGCTGGCAACGGTGGCGGGCGGTAGGCTACGTACGGAACCGACGTCCTAGCTTAGTTGTCCTAGCTTAGTTGTATATACATAGCAACCACAAAAATTTTTTTTTTTTGCAGTCACCAAAAGAAGCAAAAGAAGCCTATATGTAGCAAAAAGCATATAGTTAGGCTATACATAGGCATACAAATGAAAAGAATGGGTTCTTGGCCTGACATGGTAGACACCCTAGATAGGCCTATTTTATGACCATAAGCTTATGTCAAACACAGTCCTATAGATAGTTTTGTTCCAGAACACACTCATGCCCAGCAGTGGCAACGGTACACAACGGTACCGTACAATAAAAAAAAAAAGAACAGCAAAGCCAAGAAACAAAAAAACCCGATGGCAACGGCTTTTTGGTTCTTTCAGGACCGGTCGGTGGTGGCAATAGCAACAGCAACGGCGCGCATAGCAAACTTTTGATTCCAGAACCGTCGGTTTGAAATTTTTTTTTTTTTGGTCTTGGCCAGCCCTTGGTCTGAATCCGGGTCGCCCGCCCGCCTACCCGCACCGAGAGAGCAAACAGAACTGAAACAGGGTCTCAGATCAGATCAGTTCTCAGTCTGTAGCTATAGGTGTTGGTATGGTACTACAGCGGTTTAATTCATACTTGTACAATAGTCCTTACTTCTCTAGCCACGTAGTTTTTTTTTTTCAGAAAGATTAACTACGCAGAAAGAATTGTATATATTTTTTGAATCACTTTCCGTCTTTTCTCAAGATAACTCATTACAATGTAACTTCTAGAACTATTCCTTCTTTCCATAGTCCATAGCATAGACTTGGAGCCGATGGGTTTCGATCCCAGTGTCCATATTGTGAAAGTTGTTCCTCCCAACTGCAGTTTGGCAGTGAAAAATTCTGTTGTTTACCTGTTTCCTAATTAAGCCACATCCATCTCATCTCTCAAACATAAACAATCAATACACAAACTCCTTATAGTATTGCCTACACTTTTGAACCCCTTTAACATCTTTTACTCTAATATATATTTCACAAACTACCAGCTACAATATAATCTAAGAACTAGCCTAGTTTCCGAATCACCACCTTGAACTCAGAACCATCAATGACTACAAACACAGACAGCCTTATCGATCTTAGCACACCCAACCCAGCTGTGCTCCCACTGCCATCAGCGTTCCTTAATAGCGACTTGGACATGGACTTGTCATTCTTCAATTCAGAAAGAGATGTAGACAACTCAAACATGGACTCGCCTACCACCAAAATGTCGACGACAACGATTGTCACAGGAACTCCGAAATGGGGGCTGCTAAAGGACATCTCAAACATGGTAGACAATTCAGTAACACCAAAGCAACAGAAAGCATCTACAAAGCTACTCAAAAGTGCAATTTCAAACTCAGTTGCTAATCAGAACCAAAGCTTGGCTTCAATGCTAGACTATCTCGTCTCAACTCCAGACGCATGCGGTGTCATGGCAGATACCCCTACACAAAGCCATGCTTCTTCTGCGTTGGCATCAAAATCAATTAAAATGAGAACGACAACTTGGCAAAAACTGGAAACAAAGCAGCTCAAACGTGGACCAAGCACGCCGCTGAAGACGCCCCGCAGAACTGGCAAGGTAGAAGGTCAACATAAACGGCGGCCATTTGGTGCTACCCCAGGTACCACCAACACACTTAACAAAGACACTCCCAGCAATGAAATCGTGCTAGCAATGCCAATAAGCAGTTTTGAGACGCCAGCACGGTCTGTGGCAGCTGACATGGCAAGAGTGGAAAAGGATGCAGCGTTGTGGGGTGTGCTTGATTTTGGGGATGGAGCTCAAAACTACTTGAACAACAAAGAAGAGGATAAAGAAAACGAGGATGATAATACCTACCCAGGCACGCCAGCCAGCGTAGTACAGCTAAGATGTGAGCTGGCAAAAACTCTGCAGGGCCAGCCTTTGACTAGATTGAGACATGGAGGTTATGAAACGGATGACGAGAGCATTTATTACGGAACAGACTGCGAGAGCGAGAGCGAAATGGACGAGTCTTTTATTTCAACCACCTCAACCAGCAACGACCCTAGCATCCAAACCATCACTTCCACTAACACCAACTCCAAAACCAGACCTTGCATCTCTCAATCCACCTCCACCACCACTACTACTGACACTACACCTGACTACCTTACTTTAGACTCGCTCAGCCTGCAACAAAAGCCAGCCTTGAACCCGTTTCTGGCGCTCAAAAGATTGACACTCCAAAAAGAGTATGATGCGTGGCTGTACCAGAAAGAGATTGAGGAGTGGCAGGAAAGGCTTGAGTTTGTGGAGCTTGAGAAGAAGTTTTTGGTTTATAACTGAGTGAGGTAGAAATAAGTGGGATGGTAGATATAGATTGAGATGGAACGAAGGAAATGATGAATACCGAATAGAATGGAATTGAGAAGAACTGGAGAATGTTAATGTCTAGAAATGCAATAGAAATGAAGGTATCAATGATGATAATGGGGTTCAAACTAATGAGAATTTATTCTTGTTCCTGATAATATTTACAAATGTATGCAATGCAATTTAGTCCTCCAGTTGCTCCATGGCAGATCGCTCCTGCTGTCTTTTGAGCTTATATTCATCTTTCGACACCCACAGGTCGCTGTCAAAAGACTGTAGATACACTCCATCTCTCACCTTGATCGTCGACAACCTTCCACTGTTGAACACCTGTCTTGACTCTGGCACCATGAGCTTCTGGACTCGGCAAATCCGCTTAATGAGCAGCGTAACATTGTCATTCAAGTCCTCACGGGTGTCGTAGCCAAAAACGGAAAAATCGTCGGTGCACACGTAGCCACGGTACCGGCTGCGAGGTAAACCGCTCGACTCGAGTACCGATTCGACGGCCTCCACGATATCAAACATTAGTTTTCCGGGTGCATGGTCTTTTTCAGCACTTAGCTTGTATTCCATTCGTTCTGAGAGCTTTTTATAAGGTGGCAGAAACTCTTTTTGGGCCTTCTGTTTTCGGGTGCCCAGGGAGGTTCTTAAAATTGGGTTTCTGCCCAGTTCTCTGGATAAATCAGGATAGAATGGAGCAGTCATAGTCTGCAGTGTTTGCATGACAAGGTAGAAGATTGAAACACAAACTTCAGCTCTCTCGAAGGAGGGGGTGTCGAAGGTATCACAGATAAGTGCTGCTTTGTATTTACCTGAAATGAGCATGATTGCAGAATCCACAGCTTCACGAGCACTGAAGTAATCATAGTTTGCAAAAGCAGCCTCATACTGTTCTTGAAGAGCTGCAAGCTCAAACAAAATATAGCGTTCGTAAGTCTTGGCATATGAAGAGTGACTGTGGGTAAGCGGCAGGCGAGGAGACACTCCTTTCAATCTGTGACCATCCATTGTAATGTAATAGAGTAGTGAGTTGATTCCTTGAATATCTTCCAACAGCACTGCGTTGAGAAGCAGTTCAGAATCAGTTTTCTCTAAAGATTCAAGCAACACTCCGCGCAGGGTGTCATTAGAAGCCTTTCGATAAGTATAAAGCGCTGGATCCTTGTTTTCAACAATGTCTTGCACACTCCTTCCTTCTCTCAATTCATGAAGTTCATTTAAAGTCCACTTTGTTGACACTTCTTTGTCTGCAACCACAATATTCTGTGGAACAACCAATGAGTCTCCGTTTCCAGTGAGAGCGTACTTCAAGAAAACTTTTTCCAGCAAATTCTCATCTCGTTCCAAAATTATTGGCAAACCTGGTTCTCCCACAAGATCATTGTATACTTGGAAAACCCATGGCCGCAATATGCTACGCCCTTCAATTCGTTTACTGCTTCTTCTGTAAGCAAACGAAGGACTCAATTCTAATGATGCCTGAGTCTCTATTCCAAATCTCCACGCTTGTAAACCATGCAACCCAGTGCATACTAAAGGAATATCTCGCATAGCTTCAACATCATCAACATTGGCCACATGTTTCAACTTGTCAATGATGTCAGACGAGAGGGGGGTAGAGTCCAGGACCTCCTTAGTATTGACAAACCATTGTGTAACAGTCACAGGTTCCAGATGGCATCGTACTGTGTAACTATCAGATGTAGTAGCTGGCACCGCTAGCAAAGCACCCTTATGCCTCGCAGATAAAAAGCTGTAGACAGCTTGGTTTGCCAGCTCCATGGGAAGATTGTTCCTATTTTCGAAAATTGCAGCTCTAGTTTCGGGATCCCCATCCAACCTCAGATACTTCTTCTTGTTGTCTTCGAAAAGATTTGGAATGTACGGCATGTAATCCTGATAGTTGACATGACCATGAACATCAATAGATTTGATGATTGGAAGTCCATGATCTTTTGCAATTTCAAATGATCTTTTGTCGTTTCCCGCAAAAATTGGGGTCAATTCAGAAGGTCCATTCATGACTCCAACAATGGGTAAATATCTTTCTGAGGCTGGCACAGCTGCTACATCAGGAAGAAGCGGGTGCTCAGCCTTCATCTTGCTGATTTTGGCGTAGCCCACAGAAGATTTATTGATTGCAAATCCTGAAATTCCCGGTAGTAACTCAAGTCTGTCAACTGTAGCTCTCATGATGATTGGTGTAGAGTTTCCGGGGCCAGAGACTTGAGGAACCAACTTGATTGGAACTGAATAGGCTGATGGATGAGCAATTTTATTTGGCTCGTTCTGCAAGCGCTCAAATGTACTATCGAGCTTCTCTGCTGGCACTTCTTCTCGTTTTGCAATGTCAACGTAAACTACCTCTGATTTACTGTAGATCAAGTTGGAGTTAATGGCACTGGCTGTGAGTTTTGAATATTTTTCTGTCGACTCGGCAATTGGATTGATTGAGTATTTTGGTACCACTTTAGGATCCATGAAACCTTTCAAAGGCTGGGTGATTTCTTGTGATTCTGCTAGTGTGTGGGGGATTCTTCTGAGAATTGACGATTCTTCTTTGGTAACTTTGGCGGTTTCTCGATCTGTAAAGCCTGTGTATAAACCCTCGAGAGCCCACCCTGAATTTGGCTCAGTCTGCTGCAAATGGCGAAGCCAGACATCTTTGATTACAACTTGCCGGATCTTTGCCAATGAAAGCTTGCTCTTTTGAAGTTGTTCCAAATCTTCCAAGAAAAACGAAAGCTTGGCCATGGGCTTGATGGCCTGCGCAGCAGCCTTCCTTGCTTTGGGGGTTTTCAATTCTTTTGGGGCGTAGCTCTCTAGTTCAACGACTTTCTATCAATTGTTAGCAGCATCTTGGGGTAGGTTGAATTGACATACCTTCCGATACTGGGGTCTGACATGTTTCACTCGAAGAAACGCTTGTTGAAGCGCTTCCCCAATCAAGACGTGTTTGCTCTTTGTCATGTATAACTCTCTGATCAATAACTCATGGGAATGATCAATATATAAAGGTCCTCTGCCTTTTTTCCTGGTTATTCGAGTCCAGTTCTATTGATGAAAAAATTTGGAGAATTCAAGGTGGTGATAGTGGGAGATTACTAAGTAAGTTGGGAGGCAGTTTCGAACTTGGGACTGAGAGTGGCAGCTTGAGTTTTCTGTAGTGCAGCGGAAATCATGATGCTTTGAAGAAATTTATAGACTGCCTATGAACTATTATTGCCTTCATAAAGCTGTTCTTAGTTCTCTTTTACGCAAACAAGATTCAGATTTAGTAGCAAAATTAAGGGTTTATAACGACTGAGAATAATTTGTATCAACAGTCAGCATTTTTATTTTTTGACTGACATTGCAAGGCGAGGTTTAGAACCTTGAATTGACTCTAATAAATTTCTGAGTTTAATTCCTCTTGAGCTTTTGAAAGGTTTTGCCGTGGTTGATAGATTTCTTCCTAGAAAAGGCAACTCAGCAGTTTTGGGTGTTTGTGATAACCAACTTATTCAGGAATAAACAATGATTTTTTCAAAACCGACCTCAACAGGTATGAAAATGACGATTCACAACTACTGAAGAAAATTGTCTCTATTCTCATGGCCGCTCTCAAATATAAAACATTGTGCTCTTATTCTTGAAAATGAATTTCTTCTTCATATTCATCATCCAGAGTAGATAACAGATAACCATGAGTCCAGTCATCTGTAGCACGAATATTCCAAAGGAAGTCAAAAAATTTCAAGTCATGTACAGCAATCTATCTTCTAGAGTGAGCAAAGCAGTTGCGTTCACTTCCCGCTCAAACTCCAGTTTTGCTTCTAGCACAGCTTCTCGAGGACTTCCAAGAAATTTGCAGCGCCATAAAGTCAGAATATCTAGCCCATTGAATCCAAACAAGCTCATGAATGATCTTGAATCCCTTGCATACGAATTTGAAGATCGACATGATTTGAAGAGGAGACGCCGAACCAAGGATGTTCACAAGACCTTTATCTCAGTTTTTGACAAATCAAAAGAAATACCTTTGAACAGACCATTCAAGCAGGGTACAATCAAGCATCAATATTCGGACATGGTTGCATCGTTAAAACTTTACTCAAGAATGACCAATAATAAAAAATACTCACAGGAGAGTATCAAGAAAATGCAGGAGAGCACTGAGCAACGCAAGCTCATGTTCTACTCCAAGCTACTTAATGAAGCTCACGAACACTATAAAGCAGACGAAGAAACCAGAATTAAATATATTACGATTGTTGACGATTTCTGCCAGGCAACGGGAATGCCATTTCCACCAATGCATGAAGTGATTTATCAACCTTGCCAATCGTCGTTTGGCTCCACTGAAGAGGATGAAGAGGATGATGAGGATGGGGAGGAATTTCTGGATGCAAGAGAAATGGAGTGTGAAGAAGAAGAGAAAGAGGAAGAATTTAAGGATGCTCATGAGACTGAAAATTCAAAAGACACTCAAGATTGCGAAATGGGTGAGAGCGAAGTTGAGGGCAAGAATAGCATGAACAAGTACATGAGACGCAGAATTTGAGTACCATACTATTTTACAATTAAAAAACCTCCTCAAAGCCACGGTCTCCCTTCAATTACTCATTATCTTGTACCACTTTAAAACTTTTCTTATCTAGTAATGGATAAACTGGTCAATTTGCTAGGGACTTCCAGGAGCACCTGATATATCCACTTAGTATTACTCTTTATCTAAACATTACACGCACAATTGATTGCAACCTGGTTATTAGTGAGCTGACCATGATGAGGTTTGTTAAGGTCACTATATTTAGAAGAATTATTTGTACTTGGAGAATTTATACATTTTTCTTGATTCTTTAGAAGTAGGTTAAGAATTATATCAATTGTAAGACCTTCGATGTAAATTAAAGTAATTATATGTAAATAAATAAAAAAAGAATAATATGTATGCATTTAATTAGCAACCTTGCAGTGATGTAAAGGAAACAATGGTGCTTTAAACAGAGACAGCCTTCTCGGACTCAGTCTTCTTCTGCTGCTTCTTGCCAAACTTGGGCATGTTCCACTTCTTGACACGGACAAGGTAGTACAAGGCAAGCATGGCAAAGACGTTAAACAGGATAAAAGCGCAGATGAAACCAACATTTCTCCATCTGTAAGAGTACTTGATATTGATAGTTTCCAAAAACTCGTCTCCAACAGCAAAACGGCAGTATGCGCAGTTGCTAGTAGCAGACGTATCACGCAGGTAACCACCAGCACGCTCAACAAAGCGGCCGGCAAACTCGCCACAAGTCAGACCATCAGGGGGCTGGAAAAAGTTGTACTCATTCTCCTTGCAAATAACTGGACGGTTGTGGAGAACAGCACCAAGCAGAGACTGGATAATATAAGTATGGGGCGAAACCTTGTACATGAATGTCCAGAAAGTAGGCATCTGAGAAACAGGCTGGTTAACACCACAGAATGCAAGAATAAGAGAAAACAACAGAGTGGTGATGACAGCAGCCGTAGGAGCATCGGGTGAAAAGTAGAGGACGACCAAGGAGAAACTGACGTAGAAAAGCTGGAACAGAATGCAGCAGATAAAGTAAACATATCCAGCCACACTGGCGGTGGTGTAGTACTTGATGGGGAAGTAGAAGCAGCAGTAGAGAATAGTAGAGAACACAAGACTGTAGGGAAGCTCAGCCAAAAACTGAGAAATCAAAAGAGCAGCCCAGTGGAAGGTGTTGGAAGAGGCTTCTCTGCTCTCATACAAATCTCTAGACTGACCAGCAAACACAGCAATCTGGTTTGAGAGTGGCTGAGAAAGAATGACAAACAAGAACATGCCAAACATACCACCCTGAAGACCAACAATGCTGTAATCCAAACTCCAGAAAGTAAAACCGGTAAACAAACCAGCGACAACCATCAACACAAGCTTAGACATGACGTATTCAGGAGATCTCCAGAACTGCAAGTTAGTACGCCATAGAACTTCCTTGAACTGAACCCAGAAGCTAACAGCATATTTAGAGGTAAGCTGAGGATTGGTCTCCTTAGCAGGGCGCAGGCGGAGTTCACGATGCAGTTCGTTAATTTCAGCGGTAACTTCTTCATACTCGAGAGAGTTCTCCCAGATTTGTCCCCAGTCTTCTGTGACGCTGGCAGTGGCACCGGCACCAATGCACTCCAAAATGTACTCAGCAGGGTTCTCAGTGCGGTCACACTTTCTAGCACCGTTGCGCTCAAAGTAGTCAACCAAAGTGGATGAGTTGGGACCAACATCGCCAAAGTAGACGGTCTGACCACCCTTTTTCAAAAGCAAAAGACGATCAAACTCTTCGAAAAGAGTAGCAGAAGGTTGGTGAATGGTACACAGAATGGATTGACCAGCAGCGGCAAGCTGCTTCATCATCAGCACAACACTCCAAGAGGACTGCGAGTCAAGACCAGAAGTAGGCTCATCCAAAAACAGCAGAAGAGAAGGCTTGGCTACAAGTTCAACACCAATGGAAAGCTTCTTGCGCTGCTCAACATTCAAACCTTGACCAACACGGCCCACAAAAGCCTCAGCGTAAGATCTCATACCAAGCAAGTCAATGATAGTCTCAACATACTCCATCTTCTCAGCATCAGGAACAGTGGCAGGACGACGCAGGCGAGCAGAAAACTGCAAAGCCTCACGGACAGTGGACTCAACCAGATGCAAATCCTGCTGCTGAACGTAACCAGTAGAACGTTGGAACGAAGCGTCAGAGGGGCGGCCATTGACAAACATGTCACCAGTGATAACACCAACATTGATTCGCTGAGAAAGGACATTGAGGAGAGTGGTCTTTCCTGCACCAGACTCACCCATAAGAGCAGTCATGGTACCAGGCTTGACATAACCTTGAACGTTTCTGAGAAGTTGTCTAGTGCCGTCATCAACAGGAACGGTGTAGTTGACGTTTTGCCATGAGAACACATCAGGGTCGCTCTGAAGCTTGGTATCCTTACGGTTGATCTCTTCAAGGTTGATTTCCTCCTCCTCAGAAATCTTATCAGGCAAGTAACCACGCTTGAAGAGAAGTACGTCACCACCTCCAGCAACAGGGCGGATGTACTCGGTAGCAACAGTGTTGATAGCAATGAAGCCAACAAGGAAAGCAATGACAATTCCAAGATTGCGCCAGGCGTTGTTCCAAGAGTATCCATAAGCAATGTCAATGTAGTTATCTCCCAAAACCGTAGCTTGACCAGGAAGACTTCCAGAAAATGCACAGACCTGATTTGCAATAGAAACATTCTCATATCCAGGGCCACTAGGAACCAAGAGATCACAGGGCATTTCAAAACCGTGGAACTCGCTGGCCATAAGACTCTCAAATCCATATCGCAAAGGGTTCAGGTAAGACAGCCACTTGAACCAAGGATGCATATTGGGAGCAGTCACAATATAGCCGGAGTAGATGAAAATAACCACAATGGAAATACCAGCAAGACCCAGAGCACCTTCAGCGTTTTTGCTAATGGATGCCAGCATCTGGAAGTAAACAGAGAGGGCAAAAGCAGTGAAAGTCAGGAACATCAGGTAAAAGAAGAACTTGCCAGCTTCTTGCTGCAAATTGGCAAGGAAGTAAACGACAAGACCATAGCAGACATAGGTTACAAACTTGAAAGGCAGATCAGTCACAATGTACTGAAGAGCTTCAACAGAGGGATGGTAGAAAGAGTAACCCTTTTGCTTCATCATGATAGCACGGTTCTCAAAGAAAGTGGGGATTTCAGCCATGGCAGCCAAGGAGTTAAACATGAGGGTAAAGAACAAAACACCAGCTCTGGAAAAAGCACCAGATGTGTTCTTGTTAATGTTGTAGAACAGCGAACCGACAACAAGGGCCTGTGAGACAGTTCCAACAACGTTGGTAATGGTATAGGCCTTGTTACCAATAATGCGCTGGAAACCTCTGACTGTAGCAAGCTTGAGCTGGGTCATGTAAGAAACAGTGTAACGAGACTTCTCGCGCTGGCGCTTCATCTTATCAGACTTGCCGACCAGGTTGAATCTCTCCAAGGTTGCTTCTGCAGTATGCTGAGCATTGTACTCGTCAATATCCTGGATAAGCAAGCTGTACTCGGGAGAGTTGAGCCAGTAGGCCTCAAACTCCTCTGCAGTCTTGGGGATAGTTCCAGTGAAGCCTTCTCGGACAAATCGACCTTTGGGATCAGTAACTGCGGTAAGAAACTCCGAAGTGGACTGTCTTGCGGGGCAGAAGTAACCCATCTTTTCAAAGTAAGCTTTGGCATCTTCAACCTTGCCAAAGTAGACCTGGCGTCCAGAGTACATGACAGTGACCTTGTCAAACAGGTTGTAGATGTTCTCACTTGCCTGGTAAATGGCGACAATACCAATGTTACCAAGGAAGTTGGAAGATGCACGAATAGCTTGGGTGTACTCCAGGGCAGTGGAAGCATCAAGACCTCTAGTGGCATTGTCCCAGCAGTAGATGGAAGCACGGGCAGCAAGAGCCTCAGCGATTGAGACACGCTTGCGCTCACCACCAGAAACACCTCGCACCAAATCACTTCCGACAATAGTCTTGAGAGTGTGACGGAGGCCAAAGACGGTTGTCAGAAGCTCAAGAACATATGCCTCGTATTCCTTGCGCGAGACTCCATGAAGACGGACTTCAGGAGTTCTCATGGCAACTGCAAACTGGAGGGTTTGCTCCACAGTCAAGAATGGGAAATGAATGTCCACTATAAAAAATGTTAGCCGTTTCGCATAGAAAAAAAAAAAGTAAATGGTTTTGGAAGTCACATACGTTCTGGATTGTAAATAACCTCGCGTTTGAAATTTTTCTGCATTTCTTCGAGGGAAGCACCGTCGTATCTCAAGTCACCTTCGACGCCAGTGAACTGGTCGATTTCACCAGCTACGGTCTTGAGAAGGGAAGAGCAACCAGCACCGGGTCGGCCAAGAACAAGCAAAAGCTCACCTGGCTTGACGATACCATTGACGTTGTTGATGATTTTTCGATGCTTGGGACCAGTCTTTTTCTTGAACAAACTGCTGGGAATAGACGCAATACCGTAGCCAATCTCAGAGACAGACGGCCAGTAGCTGGCGCCAATGTCGATACCGCTGCTGCTGAGATCCTTGAATGTGACGCCAGTATATTTTGCAGGAAATCCATGCTCGTCAAAACGCTTGGCAATGACTCCAAGGGTTTTCACAAGATCGAAATCCTCCGGGTTAATTCTAAGGCCACCCTTGTGTGATAACTTTTGGGCCAAAGCTTCAAGTTCTTCGACGTGCTTGGGGTTGCTCATAACTTGCTTTAGTTCGCGAGAAATTTCGTCGGAAGGCTTGCGAGCCTCCAAATCGTAGGCTTGAATCTCCATGGGCGCTGTGGAGGCCGAAGAGCCTCCTGACTCGCTGCGTACAGATTCAACAGCAGTCATGAGTGATTAAATTGATTAGAGAGTGAAGTTGTATTTTAATATTATCAAGATTAAGTTGTACAAGGGAAGGGACCTGGCTATTTAAATAAACGAGGACTCGATGATCTTTTGTTTTTTTTGTTTTTTTTTCTGTATAAAGATATTTGAATAAAGTCCGGTTTGATTCTTCATCAATAATTGTTTTTTTTTGGGTGTCGTCTTCTCTTCTCGTCCTATAGGCAATCTTTGTACCTGTGGACCGTTTCTCCTGGATAGCCGTGTCTGTCGTGTATGTGTTAGAGCCCTTAAGAGCGTATATGCGTCAGTCCGCTCGCTATAGCAGCATCCTATGCCGTGTTTAATGTATGTGGATTAACTTTTTTTTTTCTACCGGGTTTTGCTGGTATTTGAACTTTGACCAATCAAAAATAACGAAAGCCGTTCTAGATTCCACAAAGGTTTTGGCTGTAACTGAGGATTTACTATGGGAAAAAGCGCGGAGCAATGTTCCTCCGCTTCATGTGGACCTCTTCCAGCCTTGCACTTGACTTCCCAATTGGGTAAGATTGGCAGCAGATAGTACTGCGGTACGGACAAACATTCCTCCGCAGCCCAAAGCTGGTAATACATATATATATAAATTGCTCTCATTCCTTTGGATATTCTGATATTTTCATCTCAACTGACTGACTCGACTGACTTGGATTTCTATATCGATCATGATATCATTTATATAACTATAGAGGCCTATTTGATTGTTAAGATACAATTAAATTTCATCATATAAAACGGACGGACTCCTTTTGTGAGACAATACTGTGAAATTACCTGATTAAGGTATCATTAAATGGAACAAACTTTGGCCCTTCTTCTCTTAATGTTGCAATCACCAGTAGAGATTGGCAACTGTAGCCCTATAAAACACCAAGGCCAAGGAGAGATGAAAAAAATTAGCCAGAAGTTTTGTACCTTCATATCAGAATATATTCTAATAAGTTGCTTATTACAGAACCCTGGGTACCTGTCATAATGTATTCCCCACATTGTAAGGCTATATTAATAGTATCTGTAACGAATTGATATACTCTACTTAGAGCGATAGAGATTCCAAATGCCGTTAAGTCTCATTGCAAATGAATTTCTTGAGTACTCTGATCAGGGCTGATTTGCTGATTCACCAATATTGTGCTCGAGCAAAGCAAAGCCGGAAAATCAGTCAAGGACCATTTTTGCAGATGTCGATCTCATTTCAAAAATTTAATGCGCACGTACGGAGGCTACTCCATCAAGCCCAAATACGATAGCGAACGGAAAATTTTTCAAACCGGCCTACCGGCTGCAACTATATAGTGGTGGCTTAAAAAATAGATGACCTGCCAGGCTTCTATAGGGGAGTTTTAATATGGTACCAATTTACACTCGAGGAGTAGAATTTTTTTAAAACCTCTGGATTCCAATCTGTATGTGTTTTCTAGAGTACCGGTATTGAACGCCGTGTGAAATAAGGCATGTTGCTCAGGCAGGTACGATTTGACTACATCAAGTTCGTCCACATGAGAATCATCATTCATTTAAACTGCACAAATTAAATTGGTATCATAGAACAGATAAATGTTGAATATATTGTACTGTACTTTGGGGGGTTTCATGATTCAAACCCTTATAGTACATCTAATTGTCTATGTCGAGATCCCATCAATTGTGACCTGTATAAGAGGGCTGTGTCGGTTAATTTGGTGATTGAACTTGATCAGTCTAAATCTGACTGCAAGATTGTTGATGATTCTTTGCTCCAAATGTTGACCGCTTAGAAGCTAAAACCAATCCAAACGTTTTAAACAACAACCGTGGAGTAGAGTTCCCTTTTTTTTTCACTTTGTGAGCTCAGATCCTGTTATCAATCCTTGTAGGCCTACCAATATTAAACCAGTCATCTCTTGCAGTTTCATGTTTTTATTTTTCACAGTAACTTGTTTTAGGTATTATTCAATTACTAATAACATTACAAGTCAGGTAACTAGTTACATCAGAACCACTCTAGCCAAGGAAACCACGCGAGGATACAATGAGCATCGTTTTAATCGATTTATCATCAAAAGTTTGAGTCCTCCCTTCATATTGCAACCAAAAGTTACTCCGGTGTATATAACATACAAGTGTCAGTTATCAGCATCAGACTCGTGTAATTCTGACAAACCAACTCTGCAAAATTAATGAAAACCTTCAACAAAAAAAAAAATTCAAGGCCGCAATTGACTAAAAGCCGCTCTTCAAAGGGATTGGAAATCATCAATTGCAATGATCTAATGAGCTAAATTCCATAATGTTGCCAATCGATGGAACGAAAACTGGACCTGATTCAGATTGGTGTCAATATTCTGCCCTCACAACAAGTCCCAAACAAATTGTTAACATACCCCCACGTCGGCTAAACTTGCAATTGGTTTTGGATCCTGCGAATGGCATTCAAAAAAAACAACAACCCCTGAACAAAACAGCAACAAAACCAGACAGCAAAAGAATAGGTACAGCATATGTTGTTTAGTATTGGTTCTCATATATCATTAAAATCAAAGGAAAGAGGAAAAGAAAAAGAAAATGGACGACACCGGAGTTGAACCGGGGACCTTCCGCATGCGAAGCGGACGTGATAGCCAACTACACCAGACGCCCTTTTTGTGTAACAATTACAGAGTATGTTTGTTGTTCAGTATTTAATTATCTACCTGGGCAAGGGCTTACCTAAACGGGAATTATAGTGCTATTATAGGGATTTTTCTCTCAAACACGGCTGAGAGAAGTCTATTCACAATAAGCATACCTAAGTGAAACTTGTATTTTTCAATGGTTATACCATAGAATATTAATTTGATTTTTTTCTCTTAATATAAATTCATAAAATCATTTCAATTTCTCTAAATTCTAACCAGTCAATATCACATGAAAACAATACAGGTATCGGTTCAACTCAGTATCAGAGACAATGGAAGTCCAAATACAATCGGAGCAGCTCCATTCAAGAATTTCAGATTGCACTCATCACGACTGCTCTTTACTGCATCACCCATTGACATTCGCTTCATTCCAGGATTGGACACAGGGAATGCACCCCATCTTTCCAGCATGCCAGAACTGAACTTGTCAATGTCTTTATCAGTTACATCCCACATGTTGGCAACCAGCATGGGACATCCTGCAACCAAGTAGCTTACAGGTGTTCCCCATGGTTCATAGTCTCCGGCTTCTTCGAGAGCTCCCGAACTGCACCCAAGCAGCAATGTGGGGCAGCACCGATCAAGACTCTTGATCTTGGCTGACCGAATGTATTGCTGGCCACCGCCATGTCCCATGTAAACAAAAAAGTCGCCGGTTTGTAGCATGTTGCTCATTTCATCTTCAGAAGGCGGTTTGGCAGTAAGACCTCTCCAGCCAGACATGCTTTCAAAGGTGCTTTGGAATCGCTCCTGAGTTCGGGGAAGATCTTTTCCAGGATTCAGCACATATCTGCAATTGCTGTTATCACGCGTGACTCTCATATTCATGTCGCCCGATACCTGGGAAAGAAGATTCTCCAGGATGGTCAAAGAAGGAACCCTCGTTACTGATTTCTGTCTCAATGAAGGAATCGATTCCCACGGAAACGCCTGGCTTTTCTTGTCCAGAACTAGCACAATGTGATCAATAGAATGGTCCTTAACTTCTTCTTCAGACATGCTGTTGGCCTGCGTATGATAATTCTTTAGTAACTCTTCAACGTCAACGATGAGCTGATCCATTTCAATTTCATCATAAGCATTCCTCTCACCATGAAATTGCAATGTGTCAAGAATAAAGTATACAAGATCTTCCAGCATGCCAGGATCCTCAATAGTTTCAGGCTCACCCAACCCAACAAATAGTTCAAAGAGCTTGGGGTCAATCTCAAGCTCGCCATCTTCAGCAGAACCAGACACATCTTTAGATTTTGCTGGCGCTTTTCTGCCGCTGCTTTTGGGTGCAGCAGCTCTTCTTCGCCCACCACTGACTTTCCAATTTCTAGATGGTAAATGGGTTCCAAGAATATTAACAAACTGTTTGCAAAACTTTTCAATCAAATTCGTAGAAGGGCGATTAGTGCTGAAAATGCCAAGGAAACCTCCAATCCAGCAGTACTCGGCATCATGCAGTAGCTCTTGCAAACGCTGATCAAGATCATACCGCTCCTTCCACCATGCTTGCCTTTCCTCTTTGGTCTTGATCATGGAAGTTCGCTTCGAGCTTGCAGTGGCGTTGCTAAGCTCAATGATTTCTTTGAGCTGCAGCAAACCGTGGTCAAACGAGAAAAACTCCTCATTTGCATCTCGGCAGTTGTGACGGTTCAATGGTAAATTGAGCAGGAATGGATCTCTGTCCCTTTCAAGCCGGCTCAACATCAAGCTTCCTGTTTCTGAGCAAACACTGATTGATACAACAGCCCATCTGCTAGGCAGAAGGTCAATGAACTTCGACTTGTATAGCGTAAGCATGCCTTGAAGACCAGGCTTTCCAAGATCTGATGCTAATGACAAATCCGATTGCTGAGCAGAGGTAGCATCATGGCTGGGCCAACTGAAATCATTGTTTCTCAATTTTATAACTGTTCGATCACTGGAAAGTGTAAGACCTCGTGAAAGCTCATGCAGTGCCAAGTTTGGAAAGGGAAGCAGTTTGCCATCTTCTGAGACCATGTCAGTAAGAGTACTGACTGCAGATATCAAAAAGGTAATGCTGTTGAGCAAATTTGATATCGCAACTATTTCGACCGCTGTACATACATTCATCATTTCTGATATGCAGCCAATAATCAAATTGCTAGCAGTGGTCAAGTTATCAATAGCCAACTTGGGATAAGTTTTCCCTTTTTCCAAATTGGTTGACAAAGTTGGGGCAGGCTGAATAGATGGAATGGAAATAGCTGAATCAGAGACAAAAGCAAGAACAGGATCTTGCTCCAAATCGCGTTTAGCCAACAAATAGAAATTTCTCGCGCGTGCAATCGTAAGCATGACGTTATCTCGAATACCAGCACTACGATACTGTTCGTCAAGTAGAGCGATCGCGCCGTCCACCTCATTTTGAAGACCCAAGCTGTAGACTTGGCTTCTGACAATGCTATTCCACACCACCTCCACTCCATAAATATCACTTGGCATTGTAGCAGATACTTGAGGAGTTGGAACTTCTGCTTTAGCCTTGCTTTGAATTTGCAAAGTTGGTCGGGCCACACGCCGAGACCGGGCTGTGATTGTAGATGACGCAGATCTTGTTGATACATTTCTCACATTTCTGGCGCTAGTTCTAGACGAGGTCGGTCTGGTCTGTACATTGGAAGGAAGGTTCTGCGGAGGTTTGGAAATTGACAGTCTTGAAATCTCGTCCGTGATGGATTTAATCGAAAAACTTGCACTCTTCTTTTTCAGATCAGTGAAAATCTTATCAGACAGAGCGTAATACTCGTTTTCTTCCATGAACATCCGCTGCCTTTGCAGACTTAAAATAGCTGAGTGGGCATAATGCAAAACGCTCAAATCTTGTAAATTCAAGTCGTTGATCAAGGATTCACACTCTTGCAGCAAAGTAGTTGCTTGCTCAACCTTATTAGAACGCACATTGAGCTCGGACTCAAACGCTAGAATCGCAGCAAGTCTCAGTCGGCAATCAGAAGCACGAGATACTGAAGAAGCTTCATTGATGTAATAACAGGCTTCTCGCAAAATTCCTAGTCGTTCATAAGCCATGGCTGTCAGTGTCAAACACGTAATCAAAGTGGACGTCATTCTCCAAGTGTAGTTGAGCAACAAACTGGATGCCTGCGGGGCAGTTGACTGAAATTTCTTGAGGAATCCCTGCAAGAATTTGATACCTTTCTGAGCATGACTGACACCATATTCCACATTTCCCTAGAAAGTTAGCAAAGTGTGAAGAAAAAGATTAAAAAAAGCCTACCTCTTCGATATGAAGTTTCGCAAGAGCATAGCAGATTTCCGCAAACAATGTAGCTCTGTTCTGAAAATGCTGCCTATCTTCAGATGCAGGACGTCCTGAAAGCAGGGGCATCTTGAGCAATTCATCCTGTTCAATGAGCGTACAGATTGTGTTGAAGATTTTGCTGGCATTAGACAAATCTGAGACAGCAATATAATAATCTGCTTCTCTCAGGGCAAGCCAAACTTGATCAACTGGTTTGAGATTTAGTGATCCCAATTGAGTCTTTATAATCTCAAGCTCTTGGGCAGCTGCTCCAGTGTATCCAAGCAAAAGAAGAGAGCTTATGAGATCCAAATGGAAATAACATGAAAAGGATTGACGATGAGTTTTGTAAGCATGGCTCTTGATAACACCGCGTAAAAGATCCGCTCGTTTTTCATGTGCGCCCTGGAGATCGAGAAAGTAACTAAGCAACTCAGCATCTGCAATTATATTTTCAGAGAACCAAATCTTGGAGTTCAGTGCTTCAAGCATGTATTGGACTGCAATGTTGAGATGTGTGATTTGATCTGTTGGCGATGCTGATGAAGAAATAACAAGAGATAGAGATGTAACGGAGACAATTGAGGCACTTGAGTAAGCTAGCCCCATATCTTGGGCAAGTTCTCCTTGTATAACGCTTCTAAGTAGGTTTCCTGTAATCCCCGGATTGTATTTTTCATAAGAAGTGCCAGTGGATTTGAAGAAAGTATGCAAGACTCGAAGAAGCCGAAGAGGGTACTGATCAAAAGGAATAATGAAAAGCACTCTTTTCACTAAATCCAAAAGAATATCCATCTTGTTCGCTCGAGAAGATTTTGCAAGGATTTCCAACAAATATTCAAGTGCAGACGCCTCTACCTCAGGACTGAGATTACTGAATGCCACTGGCACTTTAGGGTATGAATCAATCAAAAACCTGCTTGAAAGGTGCATAATTCTTTGAATGTCATCTTTGCCCCAAATGTCAGATAGTTGATCAACCTTAACTTTATCTTCAATGGAGTTTTTGTTTGCGTAAAATCCAATTGTATCAGAAATAATTTCAAATGCTTCTTCTACTCTGTTGACTTCACCCAAAGCCAAGCACAGCCGTTCTGTTTTCAGTAACAAAGTGGATTTTTCTGTACTCTTGTCCTCCAAATCAAGTTCAATAGAAACAGAACGCCGCCAGTACTCCAGATGAATGTTGCCTGGTAGTTTTGCTTGTTTGCACCGAGATCCAAGAGACAACAGACTATTGGAAATATAAAGCAGCCTTTGATAATCGTTGATTTTGACAAGATTCTCTATCAGATTGTCATACACAATGACCAAATCAACGTAAGGAATCTCTGATTCTGGCTTGCTTTTAATTGATGAGAAAAACGCGTCAGCAAGTTTTGATATGCTCTTGAATGGAAGAGTTTTCTCGGGAGAAGTCTTGATCGAAAGAAAAAATCGAAGAATTTCGTTGAAATTTTCAAACTGTGATAATGCTAGGCAGTTCTCTGCGAGTCCTAAGACAAGGCGATAAAAGTTAGGATCTTGTAATGCTGAATCAGGAATTGCAGGATTCAGACATTGTTCAATTATCTCCACTTGAATATTATTAGTTTGGGCCAATAGTTGCAAGTTTTTGTAAAGGTCGCTTGAGTTTTCCTTCACAATCAAAGAATTGAAGCAAGCTTCCCATTCTTCAAGTTGAGGTACATTTAACTGCCAAGTTAGTAAAACAAGCATTCAATACTCAGAGCGACATACCTGTTTGGCAGCATTGAAGCACATTTCACTGAATGTAACAAACTGATCAAAAGCTCTCAAGTCGCTGTATCTCGCCTGTAAAAGCCGTAATATACTTGATCCAAAATCATTAACTATTGATTTGGATGAAAGTTTTGAAATCTTGCGAAGTGACTCAAAAGTACCAATTGTAAGATTGATGTAATTGCTTTCAAGAACTGGTAAAAGTTGAAGAGCAGATAATCGGTATTCAAAAGCTGTAGATATTGAAGAATCGTTGGACAATGCAAAAAGGAGTTTGGCTACCAGCGTTATTTTTTGAGTGCTGGCTGGAGCCGAGAGTTGAAGGCACCATGCTGGAGGCCCATTAGATGAGTAAATAGAATGGAGAATTTCCTATCATGTTAGATTGGAGCAAAAGCCAGTATGAAGCACTTACTTTATTAGATATGGGCTTGGGCTGCGATTTGGGGTATTTGGAAAGAGCTTTAAGTAGCGCGATCTGGGATAGAATCACCACATTGGCAGTGGGTTTCGGTATTTGGGAAAAGATGGGTATCACTAATAATGCAGGTAATGAGTTGGCTGATTGATCAGCCTCAATATTGAAATGGAGTAACAGAGATTGCGCGATGGTGTTTAATTCTATAACTGCTTGATCTACCATTTGGGCATCGATGAGTTTCAGTACAAAACTGATGTGCCGCTTTTCCACGTCGAATGGATCTTTATTTTCGTTCTTCTTTTCGTATAATGCACTGAACGCCAAAGAAGCTGACTCGTACACGTATTTCTTGCTTGTAGATATTTTTGCTGTTTGCGAAGATTCTTGCCCTTTCCATGAATCGAGTGTCTTGAGAGTCGAGTTGACGACTTTCCTTGCAAAATCAATTCGATCTGTCAGATCCTTGGGTTTTGGGGGAACATTTCGCGTTTTTGCACGTCGAGTGTCTATGCTGGTGCCTGATCTTGATTTTGAAGGCATATTAGGTTCTGTGGGTTGCAGGATTCGTTGGACCTTGGTGAATCGCTCCAGCGAGTAGTCAGTGAAGTCCAATAAAACTAGTTCGCTCATCGTCCTTGTGTATCTGTATCAAAATGCTAAATCATCAATGCTTGGTCTTCTCGTGTTGATTAAAGGATGCCACTAGTAGGCTGAAAGGGTCTTTGAATATCTGGTGAAATCAAGGTCTGAGGGAAGCAGATATATTTTGTTGACATTTTGGTATTTACAGAAGCCGAAAAGGGTATTTCAACGTTTCTGTGGCAACCAAAAGATAATGTCATCAACCACTACTTGCTTACTCATTCTCCCAATTGCTCAAATTGGGAGAAAAAAATTTTCCTTGATCTGTCTAAGAAAAATCTTGTCTTTTCACCTTCCTTTTCTTCAGCATACACATATATTAGAGACAGGTTACAATGGGTACAGCTAAGAAGGAACAGAGTCGACGAGTACGTGAGGGGAAGACCAAAGATGGTAATCTCCGTGTCAAGGGAGAGAACTTCTACCGCGATGCCACCAAAGTCAAGAGACTGAATATGTACAAGGAAGGAAGAGCTCAGCGTAACGCCAAGGGTGAAATCACGAAAGCTGCTTCCTTCCAGAGCACTGAGGTTCCTACTGCACGAGTCGACCCTAATCGCCGTTGGTTTGGAAACACCAGAGTCATTGCGCAAGACGCTTTGAACCACTTTAGAGAGGCTTTGGGAGCCACGCAGAAGGACTCGTATCAGGTTTTGCTGCGTCGCAACAAGCTTCCCATGTCTCTGTTAGAAGAGAACACCAAGATTCCTTCTGTCAACATTGTTGAGACCGAGTCTTTTGAGCATACTTTTGGACCCAAGTCCCAAAGAAAGAAGCCCCGTGTGGCAGTTAGCAGTTTGGAGGATCTGGCTGCTGCTACTGATGATGCACAGGTCGACTACCAGGAGAAGATCCAGGAGGATATTGAGTCAAAGTCCGACGGCTGGACAGCAGAAGCTAAGGAAGCCATTTTTCACAAGGGTCAGTCCAAGCGGATATGGAACGAGCTTTACAAGGTTATTGATTCGTCCGATGTTGTTATTCACGTTTTGGATGCCAGAGATCCTCTCGGAACTAGATGTCAGTCCGTCGAACAGTACATTAAGAAGGAAGCTGCACACAAACATCTCATCTACGTCCTAAACAAGTGTGATCTTGTGCCCAACTGGGTATCGGTAAGTTTTATTTTCCTCAATTTTTTTTTCCTTTCAGTTCCATCACCAGTCCCATCGTTAAGTCAAGGCTGCCTCTTGTCCTTGTGGCAAAGAATTAATGAGAGTATGCCTGTTACAACTTTGGAAAATCGATTTCAGCCCTAACTAATCACTACCGTTTTGGAAGTGTCTTGGGCTGAATGTGTTCCGTCAGAGTTGAGTTTCGAAGGAGTTAGTTCTCGCATTTCGTTTCGATGCTCTTAGTATTGGAACAAACATATTTTTCTTTTCATGATTCTTTTGAATTTTCTTATTTCAACAGATTTCTAACAATTTTCTAGGCTGCCTGGGTCAAGCACTTGTCTAAGGACTACCCTACTCTTGCATTTCACGCTTCTATCACCAACTCATTCGGAAAAGGAAGTTTGATCCATCTCCTGCGACAATTCTCGTCACTTCACTCTGATAGAAAGCAGATTTCTGTGGGATTCATTGGATACCCCAATACTGGAAAGTCTTCCATCATCAATACTCTGAGAAGTAAGAAGGTCTGCACCGTTGCCCCTATTCCTGGTGAAACCAAGGTCTGGCAATACATTACTCTCATGAAGCGCATTTTCCTCATCGACTGTCCCGGTATCGTCCCTCCAAGTGCTAAGGACACTGAGACTGATATTCTCTTCCGTGGTGTTGTTCGTGTTGAGCACGTCTCCAATCCTGAGCAGTTTATTCCTGCCATGTTGGAGCGATGCAAGACCCAGCACCTGGAGCGTACTTATGAAATCTCGGGCTGGAAATCCCCTGGTGAGTTCTTGGAATTGATTGCAAGAAAACATGGTCGTCTTTTGAAGGGTGGTGAGCCTGATGAGACTGGTGTTGCTAAGCTGGTACTGAACGATTTCAACCGTGGAAAGATTCCTTGGTTCGTCCCTCCTCCTTTTGATAAGGAAGAAATGGAGAAAGATGAAGAAGGAATTGCAGGTAGAGCTGGTCGTCTCGGTGAGATGAGAAAGAGAAAGGCTGATGATGAAGAGGTTGCTACTGAGGAGAAGACTGAAAAGAAGACTAAGAAGGCATCTGATGGAGAAGACGAGGGCGAGGAGGATGAGTGGAAGGGCATTGAGGATTAGATTTTAGTGTTTTGATTTTTTGTGTTTGTTTTAAAAAGTATATTGTCATGATTTTCTATCTTGAATTTAACGATTGATATTTATTGAGAACGAACTGTGATTGCAGATCTCAGGCTCAAAAACTTTGCCGAGAGATGAAGCTGAAGATATGGGAAGTGTCTATGCGGTTGAAACTTTATATTAGTGGGCGTTGAGCACACAAGCTAGACTCAAATTCCCAATATTGAACTCTAGAAAGTCAATGTATAAAATAATGTATATTTGGATAAACCTACTATGGAAAATGATGATGATGATGATAATAATAATAAAACTAATTGGTTAGATCCTGTTCGGATAATTTCAATTCAAAGATGACAGTTGGTTTGTTTACAGCCAGCTAGGGTTCAAACCAAATTACTCCAGCCACCTCCAAGAGACGCAAGGAGCCTTGAAATAACACTATCAAGTTTCGACAGCCTGGCCCAGAGATGATGCAATGCTAGCCCAGGATTTTGAATCTCACGTTTGAGAGACTCGGTAACCTGCAGTAGGTTATCCCAAGCACGTCCAGCGATCTCGGACATTGAAAGAATACGGGGAGGCTCTGGAACTTCCTGTGGAGGCGCAAAGATCCAGTCATGGATGAACAGCACTAGTTTGACGCCAATGAAGAGACCAAATGTTCCTGCAGTCCACTTGAATACCATCCAAGTTGTGTCCAATATGTTGAACGGATCGAGATTCATGATGGATAGACTGTGTTTGAAGACAAGTGGACCGCGAGGCGGAGATGTAGACAACGGGTCGTTGTTATTACGACTTGAGCGGGACCGTATTGGACGGCTCACAACATGACTTGAGGTGGTTTTTAAAGATAGAACAGGTCGCTTTCCTGTTATTTCAGTAGGAGAAGAGCCTGCAGAAATAATGGCAGACTCGGAAAGTTTTGTAACCCAGATAGATGTACCCTGTTGTGCACGCTGCCTGGTTTCAAAATATTGCTCTGGAAGATTGAGTACAAAGTCTGCTGTGTCATCATGACAATACGTGACTGGCGGCCCATGGTGATTTGGTGAATGAGAAAGACTGTTTGGCTGACTAGTGACAGGCACAAGAGCGTTATCAAGGTGACTGCTAGCAGTTGAGGGTGGCTGTTGAACAGGAGCATTCAACAGTTTTTGACTGTAAAGTGTTCCCTTGGTATGGTTTTCCAAAGACCAAGCCAAAAATTTCTTGCCTGCAGAATACCTGAGCCACGCTGCTCCGTGGCTACTCAGAATATGTTCAGCCAAATCCCCAAGCTCACTAGTCACTAAAGATGGAATGTAGGTAGATGACATGAGAACCGACGCCAAAACCTCAGAATCAGGAGCCAGAGCTGATGAGACTGCAGCTGGAAACAGGTCAAGCTCCAGATCGTCAGGGCTAATTGTCTCGTGTGAGTTTTCGGAAGAGGTTTTCGAATTGGATGCAGATAAGCTGAGATGATCAAGCTTGAGTTCCAAGTGCAGAATTACTTCTTCTATAGTTGCTCCAAACAAGAAAGGTTTCACATGATGAGAATGGAGTTCTTTCAAAATGTTTAGTTTCAATTCTAGCACATCCTTAGGTGGAAGAAGATCAGACTTGGAAATGACTGGAATGACAGGAACATAGGTAGACAGCTTTTTAATGTACTCGACATCAATGGGCTTGACTCTATGAACGATGCAGTAAACACAGACATCAGTTAGTGAACTTGGCGTTAAAACTGAACTGGATGTCAGAATGCTCAAGGATTCAGCGGCTCTCGGATTGATGACCTCCCTTGTTTTTGAAAATGCAGATTCGAGGTAACTAAGCACCGGCGTGATGCAGTTAGTGGCGCTTGAAAAGCTTCCGTAGCCAATCGTGTCCACGAAACAGACGTTTCTGTCTAGTGCGCTTAGCTCAGAACTAGTAGACACGCTTGACCGCCGTGACTGTGACGAGTCCAAAAATAAATGCTGCGGTTTTGTAGACGCCAAGAGCTCTGATAAAGCATGTTGACGTTCTGGGCGTAGATCCAAGTTGTCGTACAAACTACTATTCGTGTCTGTGACATCTGGCAACACCACTGGAGAAGGAGTGTCATCCACAAAGACAATATGCTCTGAAGATTGTGCAATAGCTTTAATGAGATTGGTTTTGCCTGACCCAGAGTCGCCGGCTACCAGAATCTTGAGCTTTCCTAAAGCAAGGCCTTCTGTTGAAAATGGCCGGCGCGAGGGCATGAAAACCCGGGGCATTTTGAACTTTGGAGAAGACGCACTGCGCTTTCCTGATGACGAAGAAGTTCGTTTGGACTCATAACCTAGGGCAGCTGCAAACACTTTGCTATTAGAAAGTGCAGATGGCGGAGGAGTCCTGTCAGCCGCATGTGTCTGGCTGGAGGTGCTTTGATCAGCGCTAGCGGGATCGACTTTCTTGCCTGAGAACTTGATATCATTGAATCCTTGGAAGATGTCTTCAGGAACAGTGACTGGAATGTGGTGATTTAAAAAATTCTCAAAGCTTCTCCTGCTGTCGCTCCCTGCGGAGCTGAGCGGAGGAGAGTATGCAGATATGATGGACTCTGAATCGCTGTCCAAAAGGCTGGAGTAGCTATTCTTGAGAGACATAGCAGGACTGTGCCCGACAGACTGTGCTGGAGCCAGTTGCGGTGTATGCTGGGTCTCCAGCGGCTCACTGTCAGTTAAAAAGAACGTCGTTGTCATTGTGTGGCGTTGATAACGAAGTGGGCATGCAAAGTATGAGAATGATGGAAGCTAGAATGGACAACCAGTGGACTGGACAAGCAGATATGACTTGACTGCGTATGCTAATTGATAGTTTAAGGCCTAAATGCCAAACTATGACAATTTAATACACGCAGTAATATGAATTTTATGAGAAGAGAAGAGAGAATTATGATTTTGAGTACTATTGTTTGCTGCTGGTGAAGGTGATGTCAGCGGTTCTATTCCTATCAGTGCTATCAGTTGGGACAAATAGCAGATTATAAGCTTGTTAAAACGCTATAGCCACATATTTGGTACTGTATCTTGCCTACATGCATAGATTGGGACCAAATACAATATTGGGTTTCATATAAGGGATTCAGCCCCAGAAAGCGAAGGCAAAAGTATAAGAGACGGTGATTGTAGATCTCAAGCTATGAGCAAGTGGAGAAGTGTAGTAGAAGAGTAACAAAATTATGAGAAAAAGGTTGAATAAAATCTATTCTGGGGTAGTCAAATAGTTCAAAGATGCTCCACTATGCCCTTACAAGGTCCACTATCATGGTCATTCCTTCCACTCCAGGACAGGTATCTTATCAGTTTGGTTCGCTTGATAGAAACACTTCTAGGGAGAATTCTACCGTTAATAGATGCTCTTTAAGACCTGTCATTAAGAGTCTATACATGTCATATATAAAGTTTCTCGTTGTATACAAGCCCCTCTTGTAAGTTTTAATGCCATTTCTCCAGGTCATGCACTGGCTCACACACGATCAGCACTCGGAGTCGCCTCTTTTCCTGTTGCACTTCCACCTCTTCTTCCTAATTATTTTTATTTTTATTCTGCCTTTCCATACCATTGCCTTCCTTCATTTCAATCAAATCTGCTCTCTCGATTACATCTACCAACTCCTGTTCACTATTTTTTTTAGTCGTATCATATTTTACTAGTTTCTTGTGTGCTGCGCGCGCGATATGTCTTTGAGCTCCCATCCCAGTTCTATCCATGATTCAACCAAGATATTCAAGACGTAAGCACCTCCACGTGTATAATTGACTCTTTGTGCTAACTGCTTAGACTTATTCCTTTCCATGACCAAGACCTGCTCTCATCGGCCACTCGTTGGACCAAGAATCGCATATTCGCATCTGGTGGCGTAGGTTTATCTCCAACCTCCAACTCGCCTTTCCTTGGAGGACCGACCTCGCCCTCCCCCATATCATCTTCTCCCATTGCATTGGCGGCAGCTGACACCGCCCACTACTACAGCGAACCAACTGTCGAACTCTCTTCCCGTGATGGAACGTTTCTCATCGCTTACCCCACTGTGGCCCAACTATGGGAGTTTTCGGCAATCACCGGGGCTTATTGCATCACGGGGTCTACTTTTGGTGTTTATGGTAAAATCCTCTCTGCCAACTTGGTAAAAGGAGCTGGTACTGCCATTGGCACTGAAGCACAAGGTTTTGCTTCTTCCGCTCATACTTCGAAGCATAAATCTCCTGCGCTTGTGCTGCTTCAGGTCGTCAAGCGAGATGACATTCAGCTGGAAATCCACCAACTCAATAAGAAACCAAGCTTTGTGCAGTCCTTAGTACTACCCGCAGCATCGTCAGGTCCGGGACCTTACACAGTATATACTACGCACTCAGATAAATGTCTCGCTATTATCGCCAAGACAGGTGCGATTACGCTTTTTTCGGTACCAGAGTTTCTAGTCCTGCCATTGTCAGGATTGGAAACTAACTTTAACAGTCATGGCCAGCCTCTTTTTGACATCTCTGGACGCTGGCTGGTGTACTCACCTGTTTCCCCAATTGTCCCAGGAACAAGCACTCCACTTAAACTGCCCGAACCAGGGCTACTTCTAGACAGGATTCTAGATAACATTTCAAGCACAACGGCTGGCTCTCTGAAACTCCTTTCCGATGCAGGTGTTGCTGGTATCAAACACTACCTCTCTAAAGATCAGCAGCCTAACAAGAAAGCAAAACACACTGACAATGTCATTTACGTGGGCCACAACCGATTTAACGTGGACAGTTCAGGCAGAGTAGGTCAAGTCAAAGGGTCTTCCCTCCCCTTAGCCCTGAGCAGTCTTTTCTACACTCAGTCAACCCCTCGGCCAATCCAGGTTATCGATCTGGAAACGCAGACCACGGTTTCAACATTCATTTCACCTCAAGGTCTTTCCTTTCTCTCACTCTCTCCCTACGATGCTGTGCTAGCCACAGTCTCTGCCAGAGGTGATTGTGTGTTTACATTTGACCTTTCCTTTGTCCCTCGCCAAGTGACGCTTTCTGGTAAATATGTTCGCGGCAAAACCCCCGGCAAGGTCAGCCGTGTGGAATGGGATGCCACAGGTGGGTTTGGTATAGTTACGCTGGACAAGGGCAGTGTTCATTGGTTTGAGCGTCAACCCTGGAACATTTATGAAAGCCAAGTGGGCACTGGCGTTTCAATTGGTGGTGCTTCGGTTGCGCCACCATCAGTCACAAATGCCAACAAACTATGGAGGCTGTCTGGGTGGAACGTGAGCAATGTCTGTGTGGCTCCAGATTACATTGGGAGCGAGCCAGAGTACAAGAATAAAGGCGACATTCCTCTCATTTCTCCCGAGCCAAGCCCGTTCTCGCCAGCGTCAGTGTCGTCTGCATTGTCTCATAGCAGTGTTGCTAGTGCCAAGGCGTCGAAGGTGAATAAGATTCTCATGCTGAGGAAGGGCGAAATTTTAGTTGTTGACAGAAGTACGGGCAACTGTACCTGGAAGTACGAGTTACCAGCCACAAGTGTTCAGGAGCACCTTCTTGCTCCAGTACTGAGCATTGTGGAAGATTCCAAAACTGACTCAGAGTCCGAATGCAGCGAACCAGAAATTACGCTGCAACACAGAGAGCTCAGTCCCATTGAGCCCCTTTCGTTTTACGAGGTGGAAACCTTCCTTCCATGCGCTTTTATTCACACAGATCGACATGTTACTCTGTCAACTTATGATGGCAATGGAGACAGCTATGAAGACGGGCTAGTGTTTGGAAAAGTGATCAAAGCGAACGACCTTGATTTTGGACGAGCCCGAGGGCAAGTCAACTTTGAAGCCACTGAGCTCGAAGACGAATGGGGCGTTGAGGATGGAGACTGTGGCGGGCTCTTGGGTGAAGGAGATGCAGACGCACTGTTTGACGAGATTCCCCCTGAGAAAGCTAAAGAGCTGAGACTTGCTATGGAGAGCATGGTGATTGACCGTTAGCAAATCCCTCAGACTAACCGTATATATACAAATATTCATGCCAGTGTTGCTGCATTGCTTCTTCAACAGATGAGTCCCCGCCTGGCCGTATTACCATCATGATTATTTTTCCGTGTTTATGACCATCATGTATGCTTCTTTTAGGTTTTACTTTATTATAGATAGTATATCAAACTTTTTACTCCTCGATCGACCATGGCCAAGATATATGTAACGTTTAATTTCCATAATTGCTCAATAACTCATCATAAATTTAACTGGCTTTTTGAGCTTTGTTGCGTGATGAACTCTGAACTCTGAAGGTGAAATTGAGAATCAAAAAAGTTGGAGTACAAAATTGCCCATATCCAAAAATAATACAAAGCAAAGCCAAACAAAACCCCCAACTCTGTGTGAGGCCCTTGGCCACCACCCACATTTTTACACTCCAAAACCTCCTTTTACGGGTGGCATCTCATTCCTTTCTGTCACACTCCCCTTTCAACCTGCACCAAACATTTTCAAAAACAAAAAAACACTACGAGAATATTCATTTAAATCTTTCTGTTCAAGTCGTGCGTATAAAGGTTTCTCATATTTCCTGAAACCACCACCAGCTTAAAACACAGCCCGTATTTTATCCGCTCATTGTCTCATTCTTAGTCCCATCTTTGTCATTTCTCATTTCCATTTTTCGCTATCTCCCTCTCCAGCACCAGTTTTAACTTTTTCGACTTGTATTATATTTGCTTGAGCTTGGTGCATCATCTTCAGCAGCTATAGCCAACTGTCTCTCAGGTTTGAACCCCCTGTTTCTTACGTCTACTTCACTTTTTCTGTCGCATTTGCCCATGTCGCGACCGCATCCGAGCCAGTTGTTATGAAGAGTATACATATAGGTATACGACTGCAGCTAATTCTGTACGTCTTCTTGATCTCTGTGCTCTCACTCGGCATCCTGGTGATTACCACTGTAAGTATAGCGTCTCTTTTTGCCTTTGACCCACATCTGACAACATCGTATAGACCCTCTACAATAGTAATTTCGTACTTTCTCTCAAAGCTGAACGGCTCGAAGTCATTGCCAGTCTCAAAACATCGCAGATCCTGCAAACTCTCAGCACTTATTTCTTTCAAGCCTACTTAATATCTACGCGCGACCAAGTCAGCCTAGCACTTACACGATACAAAGCCGGCAACACGTCTATAGAAAACTGGAACGATGTGGAGACTTACTTTAATTCAACCTTTGGTACCTCCCAAATAATTACTGCGGTCGGCATCTTTGGCCTGGCAGGAGAAGAGGCCTTTTTCACATCAAGCGACAACTCAACGATATCGAGCTTTGAAGATGCGCTATTTCCAGCCATGATCCAAGATCCAAAGGACATGCAGAAACTCGACGAAGATCATATCTTGATTTCCGGCCCATTATACAACAAGTACAATTCCACCCATCTCATGTCCTTCACTTTCTCTGTTTACGGCAATACCACCATCTTTGTCGACTCGGCCCAGTTGGCGGGCTACATTAGTATAGTTTTCCGGACCACCAGTTTCAGAGGCATTATAGAGGACTCCACTGGCCTTAACGATAACGGCAAGATGTTTCTACTATCGGCTGTCAACAACACCAACACGTCAGACATCAAAGAGAATCCAATACTTGTGCAAGCGTTGCTTCCGGCCACAAACAGTAATACAACTATTCGTGGACTGCACCCTGTGTGTGATGTTCCAGCTGTTGGGCTGGCCATTGACACTCGTGAACCAGGGTCTATCATCAGGTCTCGTCTTTTTAATGAAACCGGAGTTTCAGTCGGTTACGCGCTTTGCGAGTTTTTCACGGCCATGTGGGTCATTGTCATTACAGAGCCGCATTCTACCGTTTATGCTCCTATTTACAAACTGCGTAACATTACATTAATATCCAGTTCCGGCGTGTTGGTGATCTGCACTATCGTTATTATAGTGTGTGTTCATTTAGGAGTCCAACCGATATACCGGCTGAAACAGGCAGCTGAACAAACTACTCTTTCGTTCCACGACTCGAAAGATTCATCATCCATCAATCAAAAAGAAGAACCCAGCGCCGATGAGGGCAAAGCATCCGGTAAATCCAGCCGGCCAATTAGTAAATCCTTTCGAAGCAGACTCCCGCGATGGAAGCGGTCACATCCTGAATCGGTCGAACTGTCAGATCTGGAGACAAATTCTAACACGTCAGGAACCCGAACGCCTACCGTGGGGTCCTTTAAAATTGCAGCAAACGCCACGCAAGAAACTCCTTCGAATTCGCCTACAACCGTCGTAAATCCATCGACACACAGTGATGATGGGCATAATCAGCACCCAGCCCCTTCACCAGCCATTAGATCTGTTGGATCTAATATTCCACCGCCTTTGAACTTGAATCACAAGAGCATTGACAATATAGAGGTTGTCCAAGTCAATGGCGACCCTCCTACCGCTGAAGACCTAGCCAAACTCACTGACTCGCCGACCAGCCCGCCAAGAAGACGAATGTTGATTCCTGCACGAGTCCATGTGCGAGAAAGCAGATTCTTTACTGACGAACTTGTATCGTTACAGTACTCGTTCAATCGCATGGCGGATGAGCTTGAAAAGCAGTACACCCACTTGGAAGACATGGTCAGAGATCGAACAAAGGAACTAGAAGCAGCAAAAGTTCAAGCTGAAAACGCCAACGAGGCCAAGTCGCTCTTTATTGCCAATATTACGCATGAGCTTCGAACGCCTTTGAATGGTATTTTAGGAATGACGGCTGTTTCGCTGACAGAAAACAACCCGGCCAAGGTCAAACGCTCTCTGAAGGTTATTTCCAAGTCAGGAATGCTGTTACTCAACTTGCTCAATGACCTGCTCACTTTCTCGAAAAATCAAATTGGCAACATTACGATTGAAGAGAAAGACTTTTTCCTTAGTGAAATCATAACACAACTCCAAACGATCTACGCAAAACAGGCCAAAGAAAAGCGGATCAAGATCGAGTACGACGTCTCGCCTGTGGAGGCCAAGAACATGGTTCTCTTTGGAGACTCTGGCCGCATTTTGCATGTTCTGCTCAATATCATATCGAATAGTTTGAAGTTTGCACCAGCAGATTCCAAGATCCAAGTCAGGATCCAGTGCCTTCAGGTTGGTGACACTGTCATTCCCGTGAGTAGTAACTCGACCAGTGGGCGGGAGCCTTCGCCAACAAGAACTGTTGTCAGTGAATCGACATGTACGACAACAAACTCGCCTCCTGTCAATCATGCCGACACCGACCAGGAATCCATGCACGAGCTGAGTTTAGTCGCCTCACCGATATCGATAAGTGATGGCCCTTCTGTCTCGCCTGCTCCTCATGTTCCCACTGCTCAGCAATCGACTGAATCACTGGTTCTCACTTCCACGTCTTCTCATGTCAACCCGCATCCTGTGCTCTCGAACTCCAACGCTTTGGTCTCGCAGCAGTGTCTTGTAAACTTTGCAAACCCTATTCCTTGCTTGTTCAGGTTTGAAGTGGAAGACAATGGACCGGGTGTGGATCCCTCTCGAATCGACCAGCTGTTTGAACCGTTCGTGCAAGCTGATCAAGCTCTGTCTCGACGTCACGGTGGTGCAGGCTTGGGTCTGTCGATCTGTAAGCAGCTTGTATCGTTGCTGGGCGGAACTATTGCCCTGCGAAATTCGTCTCCTGAAACTGGTGGATTCATAGTTACAGTGGATATGCCACTGAAGCAAAAGATGGGACCCTCCCGAATCAATGGCGAAGAACAAGTTCGACCTGTCGCCAGTCCTGAAAGTAATCCAGTCAGTGAGGTCAACACCTTTACTCACCTGCAAACCATTCCCATCACAATGCCTGGCAATGGCGGGTTTGTCAGTGTCCCACTCGAACGACGATCGTCTCAACCTAAACCCCCGGCGGCTCCCCAATCTTACTTTGAGCAGCCCTTCAGTAAAGTTGAGAAGGGAACCAGTGTCCCATCAACTGGCCAAGCAGCTGCCGCTACTCACAGCTTGAAGCCGCAGCCCAGCAAATCTGACGAGGGTACTTCTGCCCCTGCTCAGGACGTGCGCGCACATGTACTTGTCGCCGAAGACAACATGATCAACCAAGAAATCATGAAACGCATGCTCGGACTCGAAGGAATCCGGGATGTTGAGCTTGCCGTGAACGGCGAGCAAGCCGTTGCCAAAGTCGAAGACGCAATCCGGCGCGGCGTGCACTACGACGTTGTCTTTATGGACGTGCAAATGCCGCGCATGGACGGTCTGCAAGCAACACGCTTGATCCGGACTCAGCTGGGGTACGTGTACCCCATTGTGGCGCTGACGGCGTTTGCGGATGAAGATAATGCGAGGCAGTGTGTGGATGCGGGGATGGATTCGTTTTTGGAGAAGCCGATTATGAGGGAGAGTTTGAGGGAGGTGCTGGTTAAGTATTGTCCGCAGGGGTCGTTGAATGATGCGATGTTGCCTGGGGCTAATTCGTTTGAGAAGATGCTGGTCACGACGCCGGGATCGCCGTTGTCGCCGTGATGATTTAATAGCAGTGGCATGAGTGTGCTTTCTTTATTTATACTGTATCTTGAGTTTTTTTTTTTTGTTTTTTCTATCATTTTTTTTTATATATATCATCATCATCATCATCATTAGTTGTTTGATTTTTGTTTTATAAGTTGATGAGCTTTTATCTTCATTTAGTTTCTTGTTTATTGCAATTCAATCATAATACATTTTGCTATTGCTTCATTGATGTTTGTGATTCACTTTGGCATTGCTGGAACTTTATTGGTGTTAAGTGATCCAAGCCTACAACTGTAGACGATCTCATTCAATCTTCAACTCTGAACACCATCCAGTGTATAAACGTCGTATTGTTTGTTTCTTAATCGTTTTTTATTTTCTGTTTCCACCTTTATACAAATAATATGAGACGTATATAAACATAAACAGACCTCCATAACAATATATGGGCGATTTGCTTATTTTAGCTTCTTCTTAGGTCTCAGCTGGTTAGAGTGACCACACTTTCTCTTTCTGCAGTTGGTAGCACGAGGAGGAAGACGGGCGTAGCACACACGGCAAATGGACTTCTCGCAGTTGTACTTGGAGGCAAGAGCCTTCAAAGAGGGCTCAATGATACCACCACGGAGACGGAGGACCAGGTGGAGAGTGGACTCCTTCTGGATGTTGTAGTCGGAAAGAGTGCGGCCATCCTCGAGCTGCTTACCGGCAAAGATAAGACGCTGTTGGTCTGGGGGAATTCCTTCCTTGTCCTGGATCTTGGACTTGACATTGTCAATGGTATCAGAAGACTCAACCTCGAGGGTGATGGCTAGAAAAAGAGAAAATGTTAGTACAGATCTATACGTTTGAAAAAAGGCGGTCTATTAATTCAGTGTCGAATCTTGCGCAGAGGTTTCTCCTTCGAATAGCTTTGATCTGTCGAGTAGTAGCCATAGGTTTCCGTTGATTCGAATCAATAAAATCGACCTCCAAAAAAATAGCAAAAAATCAAAGGAATATAATAATAAAAAACGTACTCTTTCCGGTCAGGGTCTTGACGAAAATCTGCATCTTGGGTTTGTGATGTGACCTGTTATTTTCGTTGTCGGCGGTGAAAGGTGGAAAAAAGAAGAGAGAGGAGAAGAGGAAAAGAGAATTTTTTCACTATGGTGAGGTGGGAGTAGCACACACAAATTTCACCCTCCATACTTTGAAAAATGTATGGGGGGTAGCACATACATTTTAGCGCATATTGGTAATTTGTCAAGGGTAAGGGTAGGTTTAATATATTCATATTTTGGCTGTGGTTTGTGATGAATAATCTTACAACTGTTGTTTATGTAAGAATAAAACAGTCACTTTGGTATTGACAGTTACCTAAATAGGAAACTATCTAATGTGCAGTAGGGCTTAGCCCTAATAATGTCAGCCGTGCGTTAATTAACTGTTGACCCCGTTTTATAAATGTTTATCGGCCGCCAAGGTCATGACGGGTTTTGCCATGTAGTTGACAAGTTGTATCCTCCTGGATGATGAGATGATGTAAACTCAGGCTGCATAAGTGATTTTCATATAAAAGATCTGTTAGAACCAAGAAATCATACCATACAATGGTTGGGTCACAAACTCATCAAGTAGGGCCAGATGTGGTACAGAACTTGAACTTCAAAGTCTCTTAAAAAAAAAAGGCCTAACATGTATCATTTTGACTTTAATTCGATGAATATATGGAAGAGAATGCCTAATTTCCAGTTGTTGGGTGTGTTTTAGCTTGTTCGCTTTTGTGACACACCACCTACAATTCAATGCTTGAACACCAGTTGAATCCAAATAACCCTGGTCAAGAAACCATTGCGACACCCATAGACCCGTACCTATATAAATGGAATGAAGTAACTCTCAGTTCAATCTTGTTAAAAATTGACTTTTAGTATTGCAATCTTTTTCATCATGAAGCTTTATATTTTACTTGCAGTTTCGACTATTGCTTTGCTTCTTTTAGGATGTTATGCTCTTGTCACAGTGGGATTCTTGCTATTGTTTGTGATTATCAATTTCTTGTAACTGCATCTGCCTTCCTTCTATGGGTTTAAAAGCACAAATCTCTTGATTCACTATATATTGTTTCAGTTTGTGAAATACAATGGTTGATTTTGTGTTTATCAATCATTTGCAATTAGTTGTATATAAATTCATTTTGTTAATAGTATTTAAATTGATAACCTTTAATAACAGTGAATAACTTCAAAGTATCTTACTAACAATAATACCATATATCTTAAAAGTAATTACTGTAACTGAGGTTTCTGAGAGTTATAACTTGTCAGTGTGCCTCATTAAACCTGCTTCTTACAAGAATGGCTGACATTAACCATCATTCAGTTCTACAATTGTGGTCTTGACAGCCATTACTTATAATTATAAAAACAATGGAATATCAGTAAACTTATTACCGCTACAAACCACTTTCTTTCCATTATTTGATTTTTAGTACTATTTGGAACAAAGGATCTTAGCTCGTCTTATTGAAAGACCCTTTAACATGAAGCTTCTAACTCTACTTTCAACAATTGCTTTGCTTTACTTGGCTTTTCATGTTTTTGCTGCGGGGACAGTTCTGTTCATACGATTGCCAACTTTCGGATCTGAAAGCTGCTTGTTTGGAATGGCTTAAACTCAGCAAATCCATTTGAAAGATGATATATGCAACTGACAATGTTTTTGTTTCTGTTAATTCAAGTAATGATTGTTACACTAATGTAATATTACCTCTAATTGACCGTCATGTCACACACAATATAATATTTCGCACTGTGAACTATATCCATCAATGATAAACAACAGAGAATATCATGTAAAACCATGCAGAGTTAATGGCAGCAAAAATATTCTTAAACATAAACATCCTAAAGATAAACCTGTAATTCATCTTTACAAGAGTCATACCTTCTCAATTGTGCGCTGCCTCATTCAGTTTCAATCTGTAATCAGTGATACAAAAATGCTCCTCATCTTGCTAGTTGAAAGAACCTGGACTGAATCAACTCGCCTCTGGTACTGTGATGATCTATACAACATAGAACCATTTCTATAAAAGTATTCTCAAAATTCAGTCAACTGCATTTCATTTCTGTCATTGCAACTATTTCCACCATTGAAACTATTGTCGCCATATTTAGATCCACCAAGAAGTCAACAAGCAACATCTGAGCAAAGGAGAATCCAAGTACTTCATAACACTGACACTATTACTCGGTATGGATCCCTCTATTTACATTGCAATAACCATTGTTTTTTTGCTTTCTATGGAGTGCTACGCGATTGTTGGTGTGGGGTTTGTGATATTGATCCTTATCGCTCATAGTCATAAAAAATTATGAGTTCAGAAACGCAAACAAATTGTGTTGAACAAATTGCAAAAGTTCCTGCTCTACTTGCTAATGATATTCTATCTTTTTGCTTATATTTATTCGTTATTTATTCGTTTGTGAAATTTTATTTTTATATGTGTTGGTTTATTTTGAACTTATTCAGTATTTAAATATAACCAATCAAATGTTGTCAAGTCAAGCCATGAATTTAATGAATTGCAAATAGATAATACATGGAAATATCTAGATACACTAGTTTAAGAGATACCCAATTAGATGAGGCGTTTGTGGTAGATTTATAGTTGAACGATACTGCAAGCTCTTATGAATAAGTCCACTGATAGAGCTTTTGTTCTAGCAACAACATCAAGCAGTAGGTCCTCAAACTTTTGATCCCATTAAATTTCAATTGAATTTAACATATAAAGACACAATATTCTTTTGATATAGAAATCATTCTTTAATTGTTTGGACTGAACATAAGAATCATTTGTAATATTGTGCCACCACTAGTTGATAGCTCGTAAGTCAGTCAGGATTACATACATTTACTATTGTAAGAGTGTAACATAACTTAATTGAATTAAATACTGAATTGTAAGGTTGAAATTATTTACTTTGAATAAACTGTAGAAGCAATGATATTGACCTTATTTAGCCAGTAGTCTGTAGAGATTAACCATGTTTTGTGACCTCAATTCTATTAACCAATTGAATTAGCACTCCATACAGAAATAATGCCTAAACTGTGTTTAAATACTAATCGGACCAACCTCTCTTAACCAGTTAATCAAGTGAAGAATGTTCTGCCCTCGATCAAGTTTCAATATGCCCTTGTTAATATCGCTACTCTGAAAAGCATCGACTACTTATCCTTATCCACCAACTCTCAACACTTTAACCATTCAGTTCTTTCCCAAAATACGCTTAAACTCCAGCTACTTGCAATTTCATTTCATTGGTTAAAATTTCATTTCATGTCAAAGCCAAGTTTTTACTGGGCCAATGCACTGAGATGACTCTGGCCCTGGTTACGTGATCTTTAAATTAATGCTGAGTCAGCCAAACTTTAAGGGATTACTCACGCGCTCTGTATGGCTATGCTGGGAAAAGATTTCCCACAGGTCAGTGATACCGCGGAGACAGAAACGCATACACACCACCTTAAAAATAGAACCTGTCTGGAGGCACCGATTCAAGTCTTCGGAAGGTTCTTCAAAAAAGTTCTATAACTCGGAGAAATCAAACGTGTCTTGGACAGAATATTCGGAGGGTATTCGTTCAAGTCGTATAGGAAACCTCGGCCTGACCCTGATCAACAGTGAGCAGACGCCGCAACAGCAACTAGAAACGACACACTTCCGATATTTCTTTCAGCGCTACTTGCTTTACCAAAGTGAAGCCATACAGACAGCTATAGCAGCAGACTCAAAAGAATAGAGGAACTAGGCTCTCTTTTCTTTTACGCCGAGGAGCTGATATGCACCAAATGCCACTAGACCTAGACGCCCCCATGGCCAGGCTGCCGACCGAGAACCACAAGAAGTTCTACGACTACCTGGCCCAAAACTACTCGAGGTTTGTGTCACGCAAGGGTGATAGCCCTGCTGTGCTCAAGGAGCTAGAGGAGGTTATCTACATGCTTCTGCTCTTGATCTTGTCGGAGGACGAAGAGCCAGATCTGGAAACAAAGGACGGGATTAGCATGCTGTACAATACGCTGAAGGTGCTGGTGCAGATTTATAACGAGGTGCTGAATTCGATAAGCGCTAAGGATAGGGCCAAGGCGTCGTTACTGCAGAATCCGCAGGTGCACAAGCTCCTGGAAGCACATGGTCTAGATCAGAGCACAGCGACCCGGGAAGATAAAGGCACAAGCGTACCTGCCAGTTCTTCTTTGAGCACAGATGATTTTACAGACCACAATGGTGACCTACTAAACAGTCTAGGACTGCTAAACGGCAGCGGCGAGTTTGGACTCCAGATCCCCGTTCAGTCCCATCTCTCCAAAGACAACCTGACCCAAAACATTGACCACCTACTTGCATTACATCCTTTAGACGGCTTGGACACCAGCCAATCACTCCATACCTCTGGACAGCCCAAGACATCGTCACCCCATACCCAATCAGATCTGACTAGTCTAGATCTGAACCCCGGCATTTCATCCATGGTAGATCTCGACTACCTGATACCGCAACACCTACAACATAATCTCCACGACCCGACCGGGGCTGACTCATTTTTATACCACGACCAAGTTGCTGACTCAAATCCTGGTACCACACAGACCCATCATGCCCATAACTCAGAGGTGGTCCCGCAAGACTTTAATATGAACCTCTTTAACCAGTATTTCAGTACACATGATAGCTCTAACGATTTTGAAGGAGCTCTACAGCTCCAGGATGGCGCGTGGGCGACGCCACAAAGTACAACCACCTCTTCGCAAGGGCCCATGAGGGGCTCGACCCGACACCAACTGGGACTGGATCCGCGTGTGACGCTGAGCAGTCAGCAAAGTGGCACTGGTAATAACAACAATGGGCAGCATTTTTCAGGGTTTCATTAAGATTGGACAGGCAGGATAGAAGTGTGCATGTGTATGATGACTATATGTGTATTTATTAATTTGATTTGTTTGATGCAAATCTTGAAGATGCTGAAGTTAATACTGGAAAGTGATTTATGAAAAGATGAATAATTAATGTCCAATGGCTTATTAGATACAGATATCTGCTGTTGCAAACAGTTCTAGACAGACTTGGACTTACTATACGTCTACAGGACGCCAACAGGATGCCAACAGGCTTCATATACCGACAGGATCAAAAGCAATAACGACATGAGAAAACATCTTGTTTAAGAAAAGAAAAAATAGGACTAATTATTATCATGAGAAGCAAAAATAAAATATCAAACGTAAAGAAATAAAAAATCAACATCACATCGCGTTACTATAGTGTCCAGAGCCAACCAAGAGGGGAATGTCACTACCCAGATAGCACTCAGCGCAAAAACCAAAAATGCTCACTTATCGCGCTGAGCCCGATCCCCCTGCTGGTCACCTACAACCGCCGCTGCCGCCGCCGCTGCTGCCTGGCCATCTTCACTCCCACCGGCGCCACCAACAGCCTGCCCCACCAGCGACATCAGAATGCTCTCAATCCGCGCCGTCCGCTCAGACTCAACCTTGTACCGCGACTGCTCGATCTCGAACCGCCGGTGCTCCATCTCCTCCGTGTACTGCAGCCGCCGCCGCTCAAGGTCCAGTCGCGCAGCCATGTCGGTGCGCAGCCGCCGCTCCCGCTGTTCGAGAACTGAAATCAGAGTCTGGAAATCGACGGCTCGACCCGTGGTGCCGCTGCTGTTCGTGTTGTTAGCGGTGGTCGTCGTCGTCACGGTGGTGGGCGAGCTACGCACAAGCTGGTGGGCTGTGTTTGCGGAGGCAGCGGCTCGCGTGGCAGCTGCCCGCCGGGAGCGAGGTGCAGCCGTCGACTGGGCGGTACGCGCTGCTCTCTGGCGCGGGCTGATTTCGTCCTCCTGCTCGGCTGTGCCGTCCGCTGTCCTAGCTGCTGCTGCCGCTGCCGCTGCATAACTCGTGTCCATTGGGTAGTACTGCATGAACGATGAGTTGGCCTGGCTGGGTGTGCCGTTCGCAGCTGCCGAGTTTTGCTCCGTCAGCGGCTCGCTGGACTCTGCAGACGCCTGGTTATGGGCGAGGCGCGCTGCGGACGCGGCGGCGGCGGCCTGGCCCTGGGGTGTTGGCGGTTGCGGCGGGTTCATGCGCTTCAACCGCTCGATTCTATCATAAAACGGGCACAGTTTTTCAATTTTATCTGCACACACTGCATGTTAGTTCTTTCATTCCCTCAGGATATATGTCACAATAACTCACCCTTTAAAGACGCGTCGTCTGCCGAACCAGACCCTCGCGTTTTCATTTCCTGCGCTTTTTTAAACTTTTTCTCCATGTTGAGCAGTTTCTCCTTGATCGTTTTGACCGTATAATCCGCTCTTCCTGCAAAGACCTCGAGTTTGATGCGCGCGCACTCCTCGCGGCGGCCGTGCCCGATAATGTCGGGCTTGTTGAGCTCGATCCAAGTCAGCAGCTTGTCCATCTCGCCGCGGCCCCAGAACACGCGTGTGCGGCGGCCTGGGGCAGCCGACGCAGAGGACTGGCCTGCGTCGGCACCGGCGAGGGGCTCCGTGGACTGTTCCCGTGACAGTGTGCCGTCAGCGTCAGCGTCGTCGTCGGCGCCGGCGTCGTCAATTGGGGTGGGTTGTTGTGGGTTGTTGGTGTTGGTTCGTGCCACTAAGGACGAGAACGAACGAGAATGGTGGACCGGTGAATGCAAAAAAACGCGGTCGTCGGTAGTATTAGTTAATGTGCGTTTGCTCAGGGTTCAAGCGAGAGCAACCCAATCGTGGGGGCACGGAGAGGCTTTTGTTAGTCAAGGGTTCCGTTTGAGCGCGTCAAAACCGTGCAGTGCGGTATAAACGTGCAATCAGGGGTATCAGAACGACCTAAGAATACGGGAAGGGCGCTTTGGTTCTTTGGCAGAGAGATCACCGAGACAGGTCGTTGGTCGGCGTTAGAAAAGGTTATGAAAAGAAGGTTCTTAAACCAAAAATAAAAAACGGTTGAGGTTTGTGTGGAATTATTTTTTTTTTTTGGTTTTAGACGTTTCGTGTAGCAGAGCCTATGGGTGGAGTTTTTTTGGAGATTTTTTTTTGGTTTTGGGGGAAGGTCAGAAATTGTGGTTAAAATGAGGTTTGCTCAAGGAAGCCTGTTGAAAATGGGGTTTTAACTGTTTTTGGGTTAACGGCTGACGTGGTCAGAACTAACCATGGTTTGGGTTAGTTGGGAGGATTTAACATGGGCAGGAGAGACTGCGTCACAAACGTTTTAAGGATTAAAGGATTGAACGACTGAAAAGGATCTTTATAAAGGTTGGAGTAGGTTGTTCAAGAAGTCAGAGTTTTCAGGAGAAACTATGAGCTATTTTGATTATGTGTTGAATAAAACCATGTTCCTTCATCACAGTCAAACCAGCACATTCGACTTCTGGTCACAATAAGTTCTAGGCCAATCCGTCTCAATTCAAACCTTGAAGCTGAATATTGCAGCAGTAAAAAATAAATAATTCAAAAGTTTTAGGAGATTCCACCTTGAGAAACACCAGCTGCTCAACTGGGAATCTTGTAATCGCCCACCAGTATGCCTAGGTCCAAAGTAGCAAGCGGCCCACTGACACAATAGGCCAGGGTTTCTGCGCTCCTACATCTTCCAAAGCTCTCCTCATATTCTATCAAAAATGCTGCCCAATATGATAGAAGATACCAAGAATAAACGTGCATCTCATGTGCTAGCTGAGATAGCGGTAGACTAGAATAGACTGAGATAGCTGAGAATAGATTAATCCTTGATTTTCAAGGAACTCTTATACAGTAAACCTCTGTATTAATTGTCTCAATATTAAAATATTGTTGGATATCTACTTTGCTTGCTGCAGGAAGATTGAGGATTGTAGCACATCTTTCAGGACCATCATCATTGCGAGGCTTGAATATTTTGTCTGTTTTGTTGCAAGAGGCAGCACTCTTATCTAATTGCGTTCAAACAATTGATTTATTATGATTACTTAGTTTCTCAAGTTGAGGCAAAAGTAAAGGGAAACCTGAAAGTCGCCGTAGGTGTTGTCTCAGAAAAAGGTGCCAACAGATGTAACTGAAAATTCATTGCTTTCCTTAAAGATCATTAACCTTGAAATTGAGAAAGTTTAGCTAGATAATTGTCTAAACAGAAATGGTTGCGGACCAAGTCTTGTTCTTTGATAGATTTCCAACTATTACTTGTGCCCTCAACACCTGCGTTTCGGTGCATGCAGTTACATTCTGTGCCAAGAATCAGTTTGGTATGTGATATCACTAGTTCGCACTAAAATGACATTATTTTCAAGTAAATTCTGGTTTTTCCTTCTAGGTGATTGGGGAATCAGGGATCCGAATAAAGAAGCGGAGCTTGAGAACAGGCCGTAGATTGAGCTTGGGTGTAACTAGGCTTTCGCAAGCCTAAAAATACTTGCAATAAATTGCAATTGTATTTGTATCATCTATTTGTGTATAAATCCTTATTCAACAATTTCTAAAGTGTATGAAGGCTTTTTTCCTCACCAGGATTTAATATGGAACACAATATTGAGTCTCTCACTGTTCGTAAGGTAGGTCCATAATAGGCAACTGGATTTGGCCAATCGAATAATTTGAACAAACAGACCAAACGGCTACTATTAAAGCTTGACCGTTTTTTATACAGCCGTACTCCTTAGATGGCACGTAACTAATGAATTAATCTTTTGATCAATCCACCACGTTTTGAAAGGATCTTAAAGATTATTGTTCTCAATGTATCGTGCTAAAGAGGTGAATCTAGTTAGCTGTAAGTCTCAAGTCTCAAGTGTGAAAAGGTTTGTGAACTACAAAGGGCAATCCAAATTGTTTGATCCTGTTTATGCCTGATGTGATTCTAATTTACCACCTTTTTCTTGAAATCAGATGCAAGGAGTAAGCACGTCTTGGTTGGCTCATTGCAACCGACTCTCAAGATTGTACAGGATAAGCATGTTTGAGATTGGTAGTTGCAGCATCAAATAGAATCAATTTGAAACCATTCAAAAGTGGGTTTGATATTAAGGTGACAACATACCAAAGATTTCTACCACTCATTCTGTTTAGCCGCTAGATCCTTCTTGAATTACTCAGAGGTTTTAAACTCAACAATTAGAATTTGTGAATTGCAAAAGTTCTCATGAGGTAAGAAGTCACTTAATAGGAATTTTATTGTGTCTCGCAATAATTGAAATTTGGAATTCTGCTGGGGCTAGACCTTGCTACAAAAATTGAACCAAGCCATGGTACGCAGTTCTTGAACGATTTTATTGTACAATCAGAAAAGATAACCTAGGTACCAGTTCAAGGTACTAAGCATACATGTGATTTAATTTCATAAAGAGCATTTCTATATATAATCAGCTTAGCCTTCAATGATGTAATTACAATAGCATGTATAGACGATACTTGCTGCTATACTCAGGTTTTGGCCCATTCAAGCCGTTTGAATTGTTTCGGTATTGATACAGTACCCTCATGCTCAACGCAGTATATAGTCAATATTCTCAAGCCGTATTTGTCTTGAACATATTTTTTTGATTTTAAAACTCAAACAAAAAATGAAAAAAAATTCCGTGTTATATATTTGACTGGAATAACTTTAATGAGCTGTCACTGAGTGTGAAAAGGATATCGTCATTATTCATAAACAAGAATGTTATGACTTTTAACTTAGAGAAGGATGAGGGTTCAAAGTCTGCTTGTAACCCCATCCAGGGTCTCTCTTCCACTAATGCAAGCATTGCATTTTTTGGTTCAATTATCATGAGCAGCGTATGGAAAAAATAAGGGTACATACTAAGTGGCTTGGTTTGGAAGTATAACAGCCTTCATGGCACATATCTTGCTTTACACGCGTATTTTCTATACTCTAAAACAGCAAGTCGTAGCTTTTAGCTCATAAACCTGGGAGTGCAGGATTGAAAAAGAATATTCAGCCTTCTTAAGCAGTGCAGAGAGGGTCTGTGTTTGTTTATTGTTTTTGCAGCTTTGAAGTTCAGAAAGGGTCAGTCCGTTGAAAGCTTGGAACCCAGCCAAAAGTCTAGTAATTGAAAATAGACCCAGTCGGTGCTGTAATCATTGCGCGTGTGCCTTGCCAGCCATCTTCTTTTGATAGAAACATATCTTTGTGCAGAAATTGAGCTTTGGGTTGTGATGAGCATAAACAAAGGAAAGACCTCGAAGCACAAGCAAATCTTCAAACCCCATCAAGTCAGCAACGAAATGCCATATATAGAATGCATTGAGATTAAGGGTCATTTGGTGTTATTGCAAATGAATCAGAGTTGATGCAATCCTGGAGTTTGCTCTGCTAAATTTCAGAAGAGTAGGAGGAGCAATCATGTATAGCAATTTAAGCAGAGATTGGATTGTATTTCAAAATATGTTACAGCAGAATGTCACATTGACCACTAGTGTCATCCAAGATAGAATTGAACGATATGCCATTAGTCTGATCAAACTGTTGAGCAAGTCTAGGCTATATAGTTTTGTTTACATGCATATGAAGATGGGCTCATCAGATGGGAGATTAACCAACGGTCATGCATGCATCAATTTTCAGGGTCCATACAGTACAGTTGCTCTGCATATAATTATATTTACGCTACTTCAAGGTGTAACTAAAAATAAAAAATAAAAGAAAACTCTAAAAACTTAAGAACTATTAGTATTAGATGTAATTTGAGCCTGCTTGACCAGGGAGAGAGGAGCGTCCATCTTGGGCAAGAGCAACTCAATCAGTCTCATCTTGGAAGGCTTGGCAAACTCAGCGTCAGTAAACAGCTCGTCGAGCTTGCCCACCTTGCCAACTTGAAGAGACTCGCTGTTCTGGGCATTGAAAACGTCCAGAAGCTTTTGGTACTTCCAGGGGTTGATGTCGTTGTAACCGGCGGTCTCACCGTGAATCAGACGCTCAATGGTGTAACCGTCATTGTTCAAAATAAACAGATAGGGCTTCAGGTTCCAGCGAATCATGTCGGAAATGGCCTGGACAGTGAGCTGCAGAGAACCGTCACCAACAAACAAAAGAACACGGCGGTTGGGGTTGAGCTCGTCAATTCCCAAAGTGGCGCCCAGGGCAGCACCAACAGAGTAACCAATGGATCCCCAGAGTACCTGGGAGATACCAATAGAGTTCTTGGGGAAGACAGTATTAACAATACCAAACGAGGAGGTACCAGTCTCAGTCACAATGACATCACCAGGCTGCAAAAAGGCAGACAGACGGGTCCAAAGATAGTCCTGGGAAAGGGCAGTCTCGTTGCCGGGGTGCAGGGAAACCTGGCTCATAATCTTGGGAATGGAAGGAGCAGAACCAGGCTGGCGCTTGGGAATCTTGGGAACAAGCTCCTGGAAAACGTGCTTCATCTGAAGCTTTTCAAAGGTTCCGTGTCTAATCTTAATGTGGTCAGAGTGGAACTCGACAATGTTGTTTGTCTTGTAGCTGTAACTGAAAGAACCAGTGTTGAAGTCACTCAACAAAGCACCAATCGAAAGAATCAAATCGGCCTCTTCGACAACTTTGGCAACATCAGGAGAGGACAAAGAGCCAACGTAGCAACCTCCAAAGCTGGAGCTTCTCTCGTCAAATACCGACTTGCCCATGGGAGTGGTGAAGACAGGGAACTGTGTAACCTCTGCAAGAGCAATGGTCTCTTCGCGGACGTCATGGCGGGAAGCGCAGGCGTCAATCAAAATGATGGGTGACTTGGCCTGCTCAATGAGCTCCAAAACGGTGTCAACAACTTCCTTCTGGCTGCCAGCGTCGTTGGGAGGCAGGGAAAGGTCAATTGGCTTGTCCAGCAAAGCAGAGCTAAGCTTGAGCTCGCCAATGTTGGTGGGAATGGCCACATAGACGGGTCGCTGTCTCTGCCAGGCGGTCTTGAGAGCATCGTCGATTTTAGCCGCACAGGTGCTGACATCGTCGAGAATGTATGATTTTTCCGAAATGTTGTCAGACATGCGCTTGAACACGGTAAAATCTCCGTTACCCAACGTATGATGCAGTAAAAGCTTCTTGTTTTGGGAAGACATTGCAGGGACACCGACAATGTGGACCAAGCCCACATGCTCAGCGTAGGCACCCGCAACGGCATTGACGGCAGACAACTCACCGACACCAAAGGTGGTGATCAACACACCGAGGCCCTTGACTCTGGAGTAACCGTCAGCAGCGTAGCCGGCATTGAGCTCGTTGGTGTTGCCAACCCAGCGGAGACCTTCAACATCGTAAATGTGGTCCAGCAGGGCCAGGTTAAAGTCACCGGGCAAGCCAAAGATGGAGCCAATTCCGAGCTGCTTGATACGTCTAAAGAGATATTCACCAACAGTAATTTCAGCCATGATTGAAGTCAATTGCTAATTGAAGATGGAAGAAGTGTGAGGAAAGAAGGACAAGGACAAAGGCTTTTATATTTGACAGACTTGAGCTGGTTAGGTTTAGATCCCATATTAGGGTTTAATGGACCTGAGGCAATAAACACTTATTCAATTGGCAATGATGCAATGTTTAAACAGTTTTTCAAACCTTGCAACTCTAATAATTCAATGGTTCAGTCTAATCTTATCTCGTTGAAATCAACCCACATTCTTAGACTGTGCGCTTCAACGTTTTGTATGAGTTTTGTCTCTTGTCCATGTTATATATGATTGCTGCTGCTTTTGTTCTCACGTAAACAAGTAGTCATAAAGTTGGGTGATTATTCATGCGCTATAATTTTATTGACCTCCTTGCTAAATGCTAAATATCCATCATTATAATAAATTATTTGGCGGCCTTTGCGGCAGCCATCTTGTTCAATGCAGAACCAGCCTTGAACCACTCAATCTGCTCGGCGTTGTAAGTGTGGGACAGTTCGGTCTCCCAAGCAGCACCCTCCTTGGGAGTCACAACCATCTTGACATTCTTGCCAGGAGCCAGATCCTGCAGACCGACCAAAGAGATCTTGTCGCTGGGGTTGATCTTATCGTAGTCAGCATGCTCAATAAAGTTGAGAGGCAACAGACCCTGCTTCTTCAAGTTGGTCTCGTGGATACGGGCAAAGGACTTGGTGATAATGGCAAATCCACCAAGGTACCTGGGCTCGAGAGCAGCGTGCTCACGGGAAGAACCCTCACCAAAGTTTTCACCACCAATGACAACCCATCTGATGCCCTCATCTCTGTAGGAGATGGCAGTCTCAGGGACACCATTCCAAACACCAGTGATCTGGTTCTGAACATTGTTGGCCTCCTCATTGACAGCGTTAATGGCACCAATCATGTAGTTGTTGGAAATGTTTTGCAAGTGACCACGGTACTTCAACCAGGGACCAGCCATGGAAATGTGGTCAGTGGTAGTCTTACCAAGGGACTTGATAAGAATGGGCATCTCAATGCCGTCCTTGCCATCCCAAGCCTTGAAGGGAGTGAGCAGCTGAAGACGGTCAGAGGTAGGAGAGACAGCGACCTGAACGGTAGCACGGTCCTCAGGAGGAGCTTGGTAAGTGTCCTGGCCAGCATCGTAGCCGTTGGCAGGGAGACCAAGTCCAGTAGGCTCAGCAAGCTTGAATTCCTTGCCCTCAGAGTCCTTGAGGAAATCAGTGATGGGGTTGAATCTCAAGTCACCAGCAATGGCAAAGGCTGTAACAAGATCGGGGGAGGTAACGAAGGCGTGGGTAGCGGGGTTGGAATCGTTACGGGCAGTGAAGTTACGGTTGTAAGAAGAGACAATAGTGTTCTTATCGCCCTTCTTGATGTCCTGACGATCCCACTGGCCGATACAAGGACCACAGGCGTTGGCAAGGACCAAACCACCAAAGTCAAGGAAGGTCTGGAGCTGGCCGTCACGCTCAATGGTAGCACGGATCTGCTCGGAACCGGGGGTGACAGTGTAGATAGCCTTAGACTTGAGTCCGTGAGCCATGGCATCACGGGCAATGGAGGCAGAGCGCTCCATGTCTTCGTAAGAAGAGTTGGTGCAGGAGCCGATAAGACCGACCTTGACCTCAAGGGGCCAGTTCTGCTCAACGGCAACCTCCTTCAACTTGGAGATGGGGGTGGCCAAATCGGGGGTGAAAGGACCGTTGACGTGGGGCTCAAGAGTAGACAGGTCAATCTCAATGAGCTGGTCGTACTCAGCACCCTCATCAGCAGACAGCAGATCCTTCTGGTATTGCTTGGCGAACTGGGCAATAGGAGCACGGCTAGTAGAGTTCAGGTAAGCCTCCATAGAGGGGTTGAAGGGGAAGACAGAGGTGGTAGCACCAATCTCGGCACCCATGTTGCAGATGGTACCCATACCAGTGCAGGAAAGAGCATCGACACCCTCACCAAAGTACTCAACAATGGCACCGGTACCACCCTTGACAGTGAGGATACCAGCAAGCTTGAGAATGACATCCTTAGGAGAAGTCCAGCCAGAAAGCTGTCCAGTAAGCTTGACACCAATGATCTTGGGGGCCTTGAGCTCCCATGCAAGGTCAGCCATGACATCGACGGCATCAGCACCACCGACACCGATAGCGAGCTGACCCAGACCACCAGCATTAGGAGTATGGGAGTCGGTACCGATGAGGAGAGCACCGGGGAAAGCGTAGTTCTCAAGAACAATCTGGTGGATAATTCCGGAACCAGGACCCCAGAAACCAATGTTGTACTTGGCAGTAGCAGTGGCAAGGAAATCGTAGACCTCCTTGTTGATATCCTTAGCACGGGCCAAATCCTTGGGACCACCGACCTGAGCCTGAATCAAATGGTCACAGTGAACGGTAGTAGGGGTAGCAACAGAGGGCATACCAGCAGACATGAACTGCAGAATGGCCATCTGGGCAGTAGCATCCTGGCAAGCCACACGGTCGGGGCGCAGCTTGAGGTAGGAAACACCACGCTCAATGTCCTGCTCATGGGGCTTGTCAAGATGTCCGTAGAGAATCTTTTCGGCGTATGTCAGAGGTCTGTTGAGTCTAGCCTTGACAATGTTGACATTCTCAATGTTCTTCTTGTAGTTGATGAAGTTGTCCTTCTCCCAGACGTTCTGGAGAACCTTAGAGTCGCGTGTGATCTGCGAGTCAGCAGCGGTAGCGAATCGTCGGCATGAAGCACGGAGAGCACCCTTTTTAATTTGTTAGTACTTGTCAAAATGCAGTTTCGTTTCGGATCAAATAGGTTGTTTGGGGGTAAAATGTGGATGCAGTCAAGACCGAAGAACGGGCATGTGACCGACCATTTTGATGCAAAATGCACCTTTCGGTTCATGACGAGCGGAAAGAGGGAGAAAATAACATGGGCTCCAGTGGACCAAACTAAAGGAAAATCCCCATCAATGACCATTGGCTGTTACTTCACTGGAATCCACCTTGAACCTAAACCAAGTCCAGTTGCAAGCCAAAATTCAACCCAAGCAAAACAATCAATGGGTGTAGTACAAAACACACTTACCGATTTCAGGGTTTGAAGTCTTGTAGACAGCATCTTGTGTGTATAAATCAACCAAAAAGATGGTGAAGAAAGAAAGGAGAAAGGAAGAAAAGAATTAGAATCTAGGGGCAGCAGCCTTTATTTATATAGTTAGGCCTAGATATTTTTTTTTTTTTTTTCTTCCACGGCCACACAACGTTGGCCTTGTCATGGTTCGAAAGGTTAAACCATCAACTATAAATGTCAGTTATAGGTCCTGCATCCATTGGTGCATGCTTAGTCATGAAATTAGCCAATAAGCGTGCGTCGATTGCTTTTTCATGAAATTTCATACGATGGAAATGTCACTCAAACCCACTGCAGAGAACCACAAAAAACCCCAGAAATCGCACTTTTGCACACTCTGGACTGGCCTGGCCTTGCTTTGGCCCGAGGAGTTGATCAAGTCATTTTCCGGGCCATTGCCGAAATTGTCGACGTTTTGAGGTGTTAAAGTCATCACTGGTGCTAGCTATACTAGTGGTTTGGTATATAATCAAGTCGCCTGCATGACATAAAACTCATATATAAACTAAGGTGTTCTGCCATTTTGGAATTCAAGGCATACAAGTAAGAGCAGATACATCAACATCATCACCGATCCGGCTTGAGTGAAGCAGTCTTTCTTCTATCCTGGTGAGGTCATCATGATCTTGTGAATTTAAATCACCAGTACAATAATCGAGTACCGAAGACAATACTGCACTGAATTGCGAATGTCGGTCTTGGTGCTTTCCCTCCAAGGCAAGTCCATGGCGACGAAGTCCAACCAGGTCAAACTGCGAACTTCGGCCCTGAAACTCCATACTAAACTCAGCAGCCCCTTATTATGTAATTATTATGTACTTTTCACAACTATGCAAACCTGTAAAGCCGAGATCGGTCTTATGACTAAGCAGTATAAGTCTCTGGTTTAGTTTCCATACAGTTGACAGATCTTGAGAGATCAGCGCTATGATTACAAGAGTGAAAAGTTCAATCTTTAGGTATACAGGCCTGCAAAAAAAACCTTTCATAACACTTCACTATTAAAGGAAGATAATATTACTGGATAATAATGTGAAAAAAAAAAAAAAAAAAAAAAAAAAAACAATATGGGGTATGCTTGTAAGCAATATTATTGGTCAATTAATTAATTAAATTATTGTAGATGCAATAGATGTTCTTATATTATTATTCTTCAATGTGAAATTGTATACTTCAAGGTCCCTCACTGTAGCCCAAATCACTGCTCTCGTCTTCCTCCTCGTCATCTCCTTCTTCTGGCTCCTCAGCACTGTTGAGGTGAGGCAGCGGTGGCTGGTTGTTCTGCATATGAATAGTGTCCAGTGTTTTCTGTTGAAGATGTTGCAATCGTAGGTACTGGTCTTGATACTGTTGTTCTTGATGGTGCTGGAATTGGTCAGGGTGCGGTTGATAAGGTTGTTCCTGATGCTGGTAATGCTGTTGGTACTGCTGCTGCTGCTGTTGCTGCTGTTGCTGCTGTTGCTGAGGATCCACCAGAAACTGCAGCCCACCATGAGAGGGGAGCATTGGGGGTGTGTGGTACCCCATTCTAGCACCCCCAAGTCCTGCATCAAATGTGTAGCTCGATACGTGCCCACCGTAATCGGCAGAGTACTTGCCCACAATCTTTTGTAACGCCTTGCCCAGTAGACTCCATTGAAATACCTTGACATCCTTTTCGATATTTCTTGGCTTTGGGGCAGGAAACGACATGATGAGTTTAAAAAAATCGCCAGAATTGGCCTTTCCCTTTGAAACCGTCACTGGATGGTACCCCTCCAAGTTGCGCCGAATTCTGTTTTTTTCCTCCACAGTAAATTTGGCATCAATGATCTGCTCCAGTAAGTAAATGCAATCCACGCTCGTCACATAAAACTCTTGTCGCTTCTCCCAGAATATGCAGCTGATACATGGAATGCTCTGATTGTACTTTTCAGGTGCCAATGTCTCAAACTCAACCACAACGACTGGGCCCCGCTGGTACCGATGAAATTTTACAAGGCGTCGGCGGGCGTGATATTCATCATCACTCCAGCCCTTTGGGATCAAGTGAAGATTGCCGACAATGTCCAGAATTGCTTTTGTCGCTTCTACTGGAGCATTCTTGGCCCCACCTGTTGCCACCAACCCGAGACTTAGCGTTGCTTGTGAAAGAGCAGTTGTACGCACCAACTGTGGAACCGTCACAGGTGTTGGCTCCATTTGTTGGTAGACCGTTGAGTTATTTAGAGGGAATTGCTGCTGGTGTTGCTGCTGGTGTTGAGATTGAAAGCTCAGCTGCTGCTGATCCTGTTGTTGACATTGCTGTTGTTGCTGCTGATATTGATGTGAATGATACTGCTGAGATGGCTGCTGCTGCTGCTGCTGTTGGTTATCTTGTTGTTGCTGATGCTGATGCTCTTGGTGCTGCAGTTGATTTTGCTGCGGAGCCTCTAAATGCTGTGGTAGCAAATTGGACTGCTGTGCAAGATTGCGTGGTTGAATATAGCTAGAAGATAGACCCCAATTCAATTCATGAACTGCTCCACCCTCGTATTGGTTTGGATACTGTGAAGATCCATAGTAAGGTTGGGTGTAGTAGATTGTTTGATGTTGTTGTTGTTGCTGCTGCTGTTGTTCTTGTTGTTCTTGTTGTTGCTGGTCGTGTTGCTGCTGGTCTTGCTGTCGATGAGTGGATGGTGATTGAGAGGGGTTTTGAGTGTAAATATCAGACGACGAAGATTCGGACTGTTGTTGGTATTGTGTCAATGGGGTATATATCATTGACCCCAGAGGCGATAATGTAATATTTGTAATTGCACTAACATTAGTTGTGCTTGATCCTCGATTGTTTTGTAAGTAGTAATTCTGAATAGGCTGCTGTTCTTGAGATGGAGGCTCTTGCTCTTCAGATGATGTCTTCTGCTGTTGATCTTGATTTTTTTCCTCTTCCTCCGGTGTTTGTTGAGGTGCTTGAGGATATGTGTAATTGCTCATCTTTTGTTTCAGGGCTAGATAATTTTTGAGAAAGAGACAGTAGCCTTTTGATAATCAATAAATATGTTGCTGAGAGATTTTATATTCTCAAGATACCTCAGAGCAGTTTCAGTCAATAGGACGCGTCGTCTGGAAGAGATGTGTAGTTTGTTGAAATATTATGGTTTCTTGTAAATCGGAGGAGTTTATCCAAAAGAAGATCACAAGAATGAAAAGAATCTGACGCAATAGTTATTTTTATCCCGACAATAGATTCTAGTTGTAATAATTTGCTACCTCGGAAGGTTCCTTTGCTCCAAGCCTGCTAAATTAATTATCAGTTGTGTAATGGGTTTGAGGGCACAGCCAGCAAGAGGTTTTTGAAAGTAGATTGCCGAGTGAACGCGTAAGACACCAAGGTTTTAAGACAAGATATTGGTTAATAATGCAAGACCCAATGGATGGGATATGTTAAAAGATGATTGAAAGAGTAAACGTAATATGGAATTCACAAAAATGGCGATATAGACGCCTTTTTCTATTTCCCTGTAGCTTCACTCTTGCAAAAAACCCGAGCCATAAAAAAGTCTAGAAGACAGACGGAGGTAATAGACTTTCATGTGCCAAGTTTATATTATCCAACTCTTACTCGTTTGATTGCTCCCTTTCTTATTGAGGTTTTATGTTTTTTTTGTTGAATTATTAGGTTGAAAATCTGTTATTAATCCTGATCCACTGTGGGAGTGAAACAATTAAGTGATAGGAATGCTAAAGAGCAAAGCTACAGTATAATAACAAGCTAGAAGTTCAGGCACGTAAATTCAAGGTTACAATATGTGAAACAATGTAGGGAACATTGTAGTGTATCAAAGAAGAGGAAAAGACCATCTATTATTATGTTTTATTAAAAAGATATAGTGTGACAGCTTCGATTATAGCTTGAATCATTTTTAAAGACATTTGAAAAAATCGAGGTTTCAAGAAAATCGCAGTCAAGAAAAAATAATAATAAGAAAGTCAGAAACCTATTGATATATATTAAATACTGTTATAGAATGAAACATCGAGTCAGGGAGTCATTAGATTGAATTTAAGTCGTCTCGCTTGCATATAGAGACTTAGCATAACTTTCATGCAGCAGATTTAAAACCAAGAATTGGAATTTTCTAGACGCCAGAAGAAAGCTGCATGAAAGGAATATACGAGAATAGGCCTCCCATGAGCGAAAAGAGCAAAAATCCCCCATTCTTTTAAAGTTATTAAGGGTGAATGAACATTTAATCCCGTGCATTTTGTTGTTAAGCCAAAGAATCATGCTTGTAAATTTAATACCTTTTTCTCTTCTTGTAGCGTAGCTTGGCTGATGTAACGGGGCATCTTTTATTGTAAGAAGTGCTAAAGCCACATTGTGTATAAATTTTTCCAATTGATTCAAGATGACATGTGTGTCAATTTTCTCATTTCAAATTAGTTTTTATTATTGTTTAGTATACTCTTATCAAAATTTTGTGTGGATTTGTTTTGATCTCAAAGATAATTAATTTTTTAAATTGGACTATATATTGTTTGTATTTGCGTTTACTTAAGAGAACTACATTGCTATCTTTCTTCGATACACTTTAAATCAGTTTAGTAGTGCCTAATGCACCAATATTAGATTTTTATATCAAAGTTCCTTTTAACAAAAAGGTTCGACTTGCGTATTCTTCAACTGAACAGCCTTAAATACGAGGAACTAATTGGAACAAAAAGTGCGATAACCGACAAATTTCAGGATACAAGTCCAGCCGGGATCGGTAGATGTTGTTTCATTAGTTCCGAGTTTTTTGTTACTACATTTAATATAAATTAAAACTTTTGGTTACTCTGTATATATGTCTCTCGTTGCGTTGACATCATACTTCTTTACCAAACTACTTTCTGAAAGGGTTTTTCCGAAAGTTTTTCCGAGAACCACAAGAGCCACAAGAGCCGTCTCTCCGCTCTTTTCTTTGAGAAACACTAATATAAATCTTTAAAAGAGGGATTTATGGTTGGAAAAAAACATGGTTGATGAAAAAAAAAAATGAGTTGATAATAGACCCTTTCCTGCCTTGTTTCTCATTTAGTTAGGGAACGGAACAAATTCAAAATTACGTTCTTATACTACTTGGCTCAACTTCCTGCCACCCAGATCGATGGGTTCCATTCCATTTCATCTCTTTATTACTCAAAGTAAAGCTGGATTATTGCATCTTCTAAGCTTTATACTTGTGAATAGTTTGTAGAAATAAACTTTACCCAATGTTAGATTCGCTATCTTTTTCCTATAACTAGTGAGGCAGCATTCACTGCATAAGCAGCCGAAAAAATTCTTTTCCGCTTGAAAATTCAGTTTGATTGTGTTGCGCCATGAAAAGAACATTATTGAAGCAATTTTCAGAATCCAATACTTTACTTCATGATCGAATTTGGTCTACAATTACCTCGCTGGCCCAGCAAAAGCATAGATAAGCAGACTGTTTTCTTTTTAATGTTCAGATTCTGCGGTTCCCTGCATAGCTAGTTACTTACTGAAACACCAATCGGTTATAGTGCATATGAGTTTATCCTTCCTTTTATAGCCAACCAAAAATGAGCAATCTCTCTCAACTCAACCGAATAAAAGGCGTTGAAATCTAAAATCAAGAAATAGCGCGAGCTCAGTGCGACAACATGGACCGGAAATTTTATTTAAACTCGAGAGCAATAACGACCAAAATCCGGACTCTGCTCGGCGTATACTTGCTCATCTGCTCATGCCACTCAGTTAGCTCCAAAGTTTCGAGGTTGACTTCGTGGTGAAATCTGAAAGTCACTCAAATACAAAGCCCTAATTAGGGCTATTGATTAGTCATAACAAGATTAATGACAAATCATTTACCAATCACAGTCACACTATAGCAGTTGTGCTCAAATATTCTTAAAGTATTTATCAGTCTCTTTCCTAAAGTGGAACTTTTCGCCCTGCCAGCCTTTGCCAGCCAAAAATTTGCCAGGTTGGAGCAGTTCACCAAATATTTTGGCTGTTTGAAATCACCAACCCTATAATCAACTATAGTCAAAATGTCTGACGCTGCTGCTCAACAAGGTGCTCCCTCCCGTGGAGGTTTCGGTCGTGGCGGTCCCCGCGGTGGTCCCCGTGGTGGCCGTGGTGGTCCCCGTCGTGGAGGCCGCAGAGGCGAGGAAGAGAAGGGATGGCAACCCGTCACCAAGCTCGGTCGTCTCGTCAAGGCCGGCAAGATCACCTCCCTTGAGGAGATCTACTTCCACTCCCTCCCCATCAAGGAGTTCCAGATCATTGATCAGTTCCTCCCCACCCTTAAGGATGAGGTCATGAAGATCAAGCCCGTCCAGAAGCAGACCACTGCCGGTCAGCGTACCCGTTTCAAGGCCATTGTCCTTGTTGGTGACTCCAACGGCCACGTCGGTCTCGGAATCAAGTCTGCCAAGGAAGTTGCTACTGCCATCCGTGCTGCTATCAACATTGCCAAGCTCTCCGTCATCCCCGTCAGAAGAGGTTACTGGGGTACCTCCCTTGGTCAGCCCCACTCTTTGGCCAACAAGACCACCGGTAAGTGCGGTTCCGTCTCTGTCAGAGTCATCCCCGCTCCCCGTGGTACTGGTGTCGTTGCCTCCCCTGCCGTCAAGAAGCTCCTCCAGCTTGCCGGTGTTGAGGATGCCTACACCTCCTCTTCCGGTTCCACCAGAACCATTGAGAACACCCTCAAGGCCACCTTCGTTGCCATTGGTAACACCTACGGTTTCCTTACCCCCAACCTTTGGAAGGCTACCCCCATCACTCCCTCTCCTTTGGACGTCTACAGCGACCTCTCTGCCTCCAAGAAGTACTAAGGTATTCAGCAAATATTGTTTTTCTATCATGTGTTATTTATGGCAATAAAAGTTTGTAGTGATTCATTCTCGTAACAAGTCAGGTCTATCCAAAAGACCTTTGTGTATGAGTAGTTCATAACTGTTGATGCAATTAATTAGGCGCCTTGTGACTTTCCTTGATTCGGGCAATCTCAAGTTCAACTGCTTGGATTCGTGATCTCAGCGAACTGTCTGTGTTATCAATAGAAAAGGTTCCTGCTTGTGCGCGGCATTTCTCAACATCAAAAGAAGAACCATCTGTATGTTGATCTTTTATCTGTAGCCAGACCTCGTGATTGTCCACAGTGGCTTTTGACAAAAAGAAGTCCGGTCGCGGTAGTGCTTCTCGGGGACGGAAAATCTGAAGGGAAGCTATACCTGATGATAAGGAATCGAGCTGTTTTAGCATGTCCTTCGATGCAGCATTGTATGTAAAGACCCGTCCGTCAGAGTACCCTGCTACAAGGATGCTTCCATCCATAGAAACATCTAGACTGGTAACAGTAGTTCTCAAACCATCTACCCGCACAAATGTGTTGGACTCGTCGCTTTTGACAGACACATGCTCACCAGTTGCTTGAGGTGGATCCACCAAACCAGTTATAGGGTTTACCTGGTACCTGTCAATAGCAACTATATCTCCAGAAGCCAAGCCAGCGTACAAAACTCTTGAAACAGGATCCAATGCCAATGTTAAAACTTTGTCATCCAGAATGTACGTAGAGACGAGACCTCCGCTTGCTAAGCTCCAAACCCGCACTGTCTTATCTGTTGAGCCGGTATACACAGAGGTATCAACTCCTTGACCGTAGCTCATGCATATACTAGTTACCGAAGATGCATGGGTCTCGTCCCAAGAATATGCTGGCTGAACATCATTTGTGTCGTTGGCAAGCAAATCGAACATGCGCCAACCAAATAAAGATCCGTCATGAGAACCAGTAAACAAGAAAGTCTCGTCGCTTGTAAACTTGACAACTCCAACAGCATCCTGATGCTTGTCAATTACCGTTATTAAGTTGCCTGAAGCTCGTTCCCATAGGTAAACTTTGCCCGATTTAAGTGAGCCACCTGCGATCCAGGTGCCCAAAGGTGACACCTTCACAGAGCTCAACTGTTCTGGAAGTTCAACAACTTGAGGAGAGCTCTCTCCATTTTTGTAGACGTTTAAAGCAGCTTTGCCATGAGGAATCGCAAACACGTACGATCCAGTTGAAGCATCAAGCGTTTGACCTTGGAAAAGCGCAATTTCCTTGAAGGACTCAGACTCAGACTCTCCTGTATATAAGTTGCAAACAAATATCTCGGTTGAACTGAGACCTGTGTCTTCAGTCGCCTGTGGACCGTAAATAACTAGCTCATCCATTGTACTGAAGTTGTTCCTCGGATCTTGAATTTTTTCAGCTGGGAGTTTCGGAGGAGCTGCAAAACAAAAGTGGCTTTAACCTACGTATGATCTAGACTCACCCACTTTTGCACCACCATCTTCTTTAACCATCCACGCACTCAGTCGCCATGCCAGTCAATATAATAGGCTCTTTTATTGAGCAGGGAAAAGAAGCCATTCCATACTATGATGAGATTGTTCAATATGCTCCGTTTGTTGCAGGTATCGGCGGTCTCAAATGGTACTTTTCAGGTGCCAGCAATACCTGGGAACGCAACCTCCACGGTAAAGTCATCGTCATGACTGTAAGTTCTAGGCAACCGTTTGATGGTCTTGACTAATTATATAGGGTGGAACGTCTGGAATGGGTGCAATTGTTGCTGAGCAGCTTGCGAGAAAGGGAGCCCAACTTGTACTTCTTGTAAGAAGGTCTTCATGGGTAGTCGATTTTGTGAACGATTTGCGAGACCGCACTGGAAACATGCTGATCCATATTGAAGAGGTGGATCTTGAATCTCTGCACTCTGTGCGAACATTTGCAACTATGTGGCTGGACAATTCTCCTCCTCGAAGACTAGACATGCTGATCTGCCTTGCAGGCGTCGCTTTACCCATGGGCCATCCTCGCTCGGCAACACCCATTGACGGTGTTGAGACACATTTACAAGTGAATTATCTTTCACATTTCCATTTGATCAATCTTCTCTCCCCAGCTCTTCGCGTGCAACCTGCTGATCGTGATGTTCGCGTCATCTTGACTTCATGTGTGGCTTCCGTAATGGGTGATTTGGATATGACCGACTTGGAGTTTCAAACAAGAGGATATCCTTCCAGCCAGCCCTGGAAAGTATTCGGTGCTTCTAAACTACTCTTAACTATGTTTGCCTACGAATTTCAGCGACACCTAAACGCATACGAACGACCAGATAAGGCTGACAACAATGCTCGAATTATTGTAGTTGATCCAGGTCTCAGCCGAACTCCTTCATTCCGACGATTTGCCTCGTTTGGTTCTCTATTAGGCTTGTTGATTTACCTTATTCTATGGCCTATCTGGTGGCTATTTCTAAAGTCTCCTTACAATGCGGCGCAAACACATTTGTACGCAGCCATGTGTCCCGATTTTGAGTCAATTACAGAGGTCTCTTATACAGCCGAATGCCGAGTCAGAAATAGACCGCCACGCAAGGAACTTGCTGATGAAGAATTGCAAAAGCTGTGGTTTGAAAACACGGAAAAGTTCATTGAGACAGTTGAAAAGCGTTCTGCGTTAGCTCGGAAGAGAGAAGAAATGGCAGCAAAGGCTAGAGAAGCCAACAGTGAGACTGCTGAAGTACCTGAATCCAAGGATGTGAAAGAAGAAGCCGAAGTAGAGTCGAAAACCACAGGAACCAACAGTAATACCTCACAAAAACGAAAGAAATCTAAAAAGACTTAGATAATATATCTTGCAATCCATCTTAGATATACTTCGATTTGACGTAAACTATCCTTCTTAAATGTATAAATAACACACAATTCATTGGAATCATAATAGTCATGAAAATAAAAAAATATGCGTCACAGACAGGATTCGAACCTGCGCGGGCAGAACCCAATTCCTAAACAGCTACTGAAATAGCAGGGAATCGCCTTAACCACTCGGCCACTGGGACATTTTGTTTCTTTTTCAAAAACACGGTTGTTTCTATTTTGATTATGTGTCAATATTAAGGGCTAGGGTTGTATTTGAGATTGAATTATGCTGTATCCAAGTTTTGTCAAACCAAGTGCACAAAAGTATTGTAGAAACAGAGAAATTGAGCTGGAATTTAACTAAATTTGGTTAAAATCACCAAATTTAAAATATATTTATTAAATTCCATTCGATTTCCGGTATTTTTATTTGTACGAGGTGGTGGTTCCTAGGCCAGTCAACTTCTCAGTTTGTTGCATTCCACTACCATGCCAATGCCTGTTGGCAGGCCGCTGCGAAGGAGAATCTGAAGTAAATAAAAGTTACAATTAGCAAATAAGACCAAGAAAATTTTAAGACTTTATTATTCTTGTTTTATTGTCTGAGTAGCCTGGTCTGTTCTGTATCTATCTGTTTCGTGAGAGCCAGGCTGGCCCACAGTTTGGCCTTCTTGATGAGCCTTACATAATCCAAACAAGGCTAGAAAAAAAGTTCATTCAAAGAGATCATACCTTCAGACAAGTATCGCCCAAGACAACCATGGATTTATTCGGGGTATTCGAGGAGGACTCAGTAGCATTAGACTCAGACAACTCTGAGGACTCTCAACTTTTTCAGCAGGAAGAAGCATCTGATGTTTCTATCTCAGACTCGCCGAACAAGAGGTCCAATGACACCAACCCAGTAGTAAAGAAACCCAGATTAGGACCAAGCACTAATGAAGCGCGTACGGTTATTACTGATATGTTCGAAACAGAAGAGGTTTCTGAAGTGACAGCGTCAGCTGGGTTGCTTCCTGAATCTGAAACTGAGATTCAGAATGGAGCGTCAAACGTCGTTCTTTCGCATCAGGTACGACACCAAGTTGCCTTACCCGCCAATTATGATTACATCCCTATATCGAAGCACAAGTTAACGAACCCTGCACGCACATATCCTTTTACATTGGATCCATTTCAAGCAGTATCAATAGCATCCATTTCAAGAAATGAGTCGGTTCTGGTTTCAGCACACACATCTGCAGGAAAAACAGTAGTTGCTGAGTATGCAATCGCACAGAGTTTACGCGACAAACAGCGAGTGATTTATACATCACCCATTAAAGCGCTGAGCAATCAGAAATACCGAGATCTGCTGGCCGAGTTTGGCGATGTTGGACTCATGACGGGAGATATTACTATCAACCCTGAAGCGTCTTGTTTGGTAATGACGACTGAGATTCTTCGATCCATGCTGTACAGAGGTTCTGAAATCATGCGTGAGGTTGCCTGGGTTATTTTCGACGAAATTCATTACATGCGAGACGCGGAAAGAGGTGTGGTCTGGGAAGAGACGATCATCCTCTTACCAGATAATGTCCATTACGTCTTTCTCTCCGCGACAATTCCAAATGCCATTCAATTTGCGGAATGGATCTGTAAAACGCATAATCAACCATGCCATGTGGTATACACAAACTTCAGACCAACTCCATTACAACATTATTTATTTCCCGCTGGTGGTGAGGGAATCCACTTGGTGGTGGATGAAAAAGGTACTTTCAGAGAAGAAAATTTCAAGAAAGCCATGGGATTATTAGCACCTAAATTGGAAGATGCTCCAGATGCAAAGACGAAGAAGACCAAAGCAGTGAAGAAAGGTAAGTTATAAGGTTTCTTTTCCGACGTTCCTAACATCTTTCTAGAAACTTCAGATATTTATAAAATCATCAAGATGATCGTGACGAAGCATTACAACCCTGTCATTGTGTTTAGTTTCAGCAAGAGAGATTGCGAAGGATATGCTCTGAGCGTCAGTAAGCTTGACCTTAACTCAAAGGAAGAGCATTCAAATGTTTCCAAGATCTTTTCGAATGCCATATCTCAACTTTCTGAGACAGATCGCCAACTTCCTCAAATTGAGCATATTCTTCCTTTGTTACAAAGAGGGATTGGTATACATCACTCAGGCTTACTTCCGATTCTCAAGGAGGTCATTGAAATTTTATTTCAGGAAGGACTGATCAAAGTGTTATTTGCGACAGAAACATTTTCAATTGGGCTCAATATGCCTGCAAAAACGGTGGTATTTACAAGTGTTCAAAAGTTCGATGGTACCCAGACCCGATACATTTCTGGAGGAGAGTACATTCAAATGAGTGGGCGAGCAGGGAGACGTGGCTTAGATGACCGTGGCATTGTCATAATGATGATGGAGGAAGAAATGGATCCAGAAGTCGCCAAGAGAATGGTCAAGGGAGAAAGCGATCGTCTCAATTCTGCTTTCCATCTCAAATACAATATGATTCTCAACTTGTTGCGAGTCGAAGGAGTTTCGCCTGAGTTTATGCTTGAGCGCTCTTTCCATCAATTTCAAAATCAAGAGGCAATCCCAGAATTTGAAACAGTTTTAGACGCTTTGAAGGAACGTATAGATGCGTCCAACATCAAAGGGGAGGAACAAGTCAAGGAATATTACGAAATGCGACAAGAGCTAACTGGATACGCAAATGAAATTCGAAATACAATTAACCACCCAGACCACGTTCTTTCGTTCATTAATTCTGGGCGTTTAGTGCATGTGAAGGTGAATGAATTAGATTTTGGTTGGGGTGCAGTGGCTAGCTTGAGCAGAAGACCCCCAGGGAGAATTATGACTACGTACCCGCCTCATGAATCAGTGCTGGTTAATGTGTTGCTGTGGGTTTCAGCAGATTCGCCTGTCAATCTTCAAAAGAAGGGCCAGCCTGTTTTACACCCTGGAATTGTTCCAGCAACAAACGACAAAAATGGTAAAATGGAATCTATCACCATTACGTTGGATTCATTGCACGAAATAGGAAGCATGAAAATTGTTATGCCCAAGGAATTAACAGCTGCAACCCAGCGATGGTCTGTCAAAAAGAGCATTGATGAAATTAAAAAGCGATTCCCTGATGGGATTGCTCTTCTCGACCCTGTTGAAAATATGAAGATTATCGATGAATCCTTTTTTACATTGCTGCGAAAAACCGAAGTATTGGAATGTCGCATATATGAAAATCCGATTAACGCATCACCAGACTTGGCTGAACGTTACAATGCTTATGCTGAAAAGGCTGCCTTGATCGAAGAGACCAAAACAATTAGATCCAAATTGACCAATGCAAAAGCTCAGGTACAGCTTGATGAACTGCGATGCCGCAAGAGAATTTTGCGTCAACTCAAGTTTACAACATTAGATGATGTTGTTGAACTGAAGGGTCGAGTTGCTTGTGAAATTTCCAGTGGCGACGAGTTGGTTTTAACCGAAATGATTTTTAATGGCAATTTCAACGATCTGACACCTGAACAGTGTGCTGCTCTACTTAGTTGCTTTGTATTTGACGAGCACAGCAAAGAGGGCCTTGTACTTGGCCCGCATCTTCTTGAGCCTTATAACGCTATGATTGAGATAGCTACCCACGTCGCCCAAGTCTCACAGACCTGTAAGCTTGACATCAACGTCAAAGAATACGTTGAACATTTCAAGAACCAGCTCATGGATGTTGTGTATCATTGGTGTAAGGGTGCAAGTTTTTCCCAGATTTGCAAGCTGACTGATGTGTTCGAAGGCAGTTTGATTCGCTTGTTTCGAAGGCTGGAAGAGCTGCTAAGACAAATGATGGAGGCGGCCCGAATCATTGGAAACAACGCTCTTGAGGAGAAGATGAAGACGGGGATGGAATTGATTAAGCGTGATTTAGTCTCTGCTGCATCTTTGTATTTATAGGAAAAGTTATTTGTTTGGAATGATCTAAATTCAATCAGTTTTTGTTCTTTTTATCATATTTTGGTGGTGTAGGATTTGGAATGGCTTCATAACCAGTCATAACTAGACAACAAACGACCATCGACCTATCCAATTGATTACTGAGACTGTCTCGGTGAGCTAGTCTTTATCAGAAACTCCAAAAAGTTACATATTCACAAAAAGATGACGACACCAGCAGGACTCGAACCTGCGCGGGAGAATCCCAAAAGATTTCTAATCTTTCGCCTTAACCGCTCGGCCATAGTGCCTTATTTGTTAAGTTGAAAAATTTCGGGTTTATTCAAACTAAATTGTTATTGAGAAAATGAAACAAAAATCTTTCAATTTTGCTGGAATTATGGTCCAGGTATGGCCTATCTGATTTAAAATCATTTCAGGACATTAGGGTGTGCTAACTCTAAAATTCCAATATTTTTTGTACCTTTTTCAAACTTTTGACTTCTGTAGCTTGTACCGCCATTTGGAGTCTTGATGTACACTAAATCATGTTAATTGGTTTGAATATGATCAATTTGATCTAATAACTAGTGGTTCGTAACATCTATCTAGAATAATTGGTCTTTGTATGTCTGTTAGGTGTTAACTGGTTGCCCCCAGTTAGTTGAAATTGAATGACGAAACTAACAATTTTATAACAAAATACAGGTATTAACATTGGCAATCGGAAGTGATTAACTTATTATGAACAACTGCAGTCTCCTTATTGCTTTTAGTAACACGATGGCATACAACATTTTTGGTCCAGTTATCTCGGAATTCGTTCTTCGACCAAAGACCAGTTTATGAACAAAGGTATTGTAGCTTATCTTTATGTTAAGCCTTTAAATGTGGCTCACTTGAGGCCAAGTCCATTTGGTTTGGTATAAGTTCTGCAGGTGCGTCACAAATTCTACTTAAATGCAATTGTAAGAAGGATTGTTCACGGAATCTCTGGGTAATGATGATGAACACAATACTTGAAGAATACTATGACAATTAAAAATACAACCAAGTATGATAGTTGAACCATTCACTCTTTCTCTTTGTCTTTTGGTCAAGCTCAGGCCTGTCTTTGACACAATCGTAGTTTAACAAATCTTCAAAATAAACTAATAACAAGAGATCTGAATAATTTTTATAGCTTTAAATTACTATTTAAATGGTTTTATTTTCCGAATCAAATCATTATTTTTCACCTTTGAGAGAAATTGTTGCTAAGCGCATTGAGGGATTCGAACATGCGATGCTGTAGTCGCCACAATTTTCCATATTTTATGGCTTTCACGGACTTGAAACCATTTCTCGGTCACAAAAATGACTTGAACAGAAAGATCAATGCATGTCCTTTCGAATCTTTATAAAAATTGCAAAAAAAACTTTTATAATCTCTTTGTAAAGCGTGTCATCCTTATGCAGGGGCCATGCTAATCTTCTCTGTATCGTTTCAAATTGACCATATGTCCCGAAGGACGAAAAATGTTTTTTCCCTCGGACCTGACCCTGCCAACTGCGAAAATGACGCCAACGACAACAACGCGATTTTAAGCAGTACCATATTTGATATTACGTATTCAGGGATTGGAAATGAATTGAAATGTTTACTTAATGGATTTGAAGGTTTTTTGGGCCGTTTTGGCTAACATTAGTTGGTGTTATGGAGAAGAAGAACGGGCCACAATAACATATCCAAAATGAATTGAAATATCTACTGGCTGACAATCGTATCTTGGATGCTATTTGAATAGACTGTCGCGCTAGATTTGATTTCAAGTAATTTTGGGGTTTTTTTGATAATATTATTGATGCAGTTTTTCAGTGGCGCGTTCTCCAACCTCTGACTTTTAAATCTCTATTATACAAAATACTAGACTTATTATGTTTGAAACCCCAAATGAATTGTTCTCATTTATGTTATTGTTATATTCCTATGGTTGTTTAATTCCTATTGACTCTATATCATCGATGTAGGTCTGCAGTCTTTGTATTACCTCTATCTGTATTAGACAACGATACACAGACCTTGTCTTCTCCGAGCTCTATTGAACTGTTCAAAAAACTCCAATTCTTTCTATAGTTTGAAAAATTGTTTTTGTAATAATTAGCAAATCTCTGAAGAACTTTATTTGGTGAGATTTGTTTACAAAGTTTTTCTGTTCTTTTTTCCTATTAAATCAGGTTCACAAGGGATATCATATCAATTGAATAGCTTTGCTTCTTCCTTTCAATTTGACTATTTTTGTACATGCTGCTAGACACTAGGTTTATCGACATGGTCTCAATTCATGCCACAGGTTTCAGTCTTGAATACTTTCTATAATAGTAGCATATCAAACTATCTTGTCACTCGTTTAAACATGCTAGTGACAAATCAAATTATACCATGTTCTTTTTACTTAACAATAACATTGATAAAATTTCATCAACAAATAGGAAAATTCAAAATTTACAGCTAAATGGAGTATATATATACAATTTCTAGGGAGATTTAAAAGTGGATTCAGATTTTCCACAAACGACGTCATCAATTCAGAATTTTCACTCAGACATGATTGATTCAGTCTAATGACTGAGATTTGATTCAAAAAGGTATAAAAGTATATAAGACTATATAGAGCCAATGGAAGCTATTTTAACTTGTCTTACCTTTAAAAGATTGCACTGCCCACTTATCTGACATTTGTATATCTACTATTCAGAAAGTAATTGAGTGAGTAATACGAAATTGAGCTTTCCATCGTGTATTGAGGCAGTATCATTTCTGAGTTGAAAATAAAATGTCAACTCAGAATATTCAAAAATACTTTATTTTATTCTGCATTTTAAAGAAATATTTGAACCTGTGTGTATGTTACTCTATCTTAAATTTCATAGTATCAAATACTTTGAATTTGAAAACAGATCAAGACCAACAATGTTGGAATGATTAAAATTTCCTATCTCAAAGATTGAAAAATCCTTCTTTTTTAACATCAATTGAGTCACTTCAATTCTAGTAAATAGTTTTCAATATTAACCAAGAATTTCTTGCACTTTGAAATGATTCACTGACAATTTAAATAAGTTGAGCTCAATCTCGCAAGGAGTCAATCAATAATACTTTCCCATCGTTGGCTGAAAGGTCAAGTGTGTTGCCCAGATGCAGCAAAACTTCAATGAACATGAAGTAGAAAGTTGCAGACAATGCAGACAATGCTTTGTCAGACTAGTTTGATAAAAGCTGCATTCAATGCTCAGTCCATGGGACATGACAATGAGCATGGATTCAAAGTGAAATCATTGTTTATACTTCTACAACTATAAAGAAGTGTTTTCATCTTTTGCTTGCAGTTGGCTGCAAAGGCTAGCATAGACCAGCCTGCTGCTTGTTCTACTTGAAAGACAATGCATGGAACACCACCGGTTTTTCCAAATGCGTATAGCTGTTGGAGGATACAAGCTGCTTTCTACCATTTTTAAACTTAGGAAAATTCTTCTTTGCATCCAAGTATTTAATTAAGTATGTGTTCATTCGTGCAATTGTCATTAATATGTACGGTTGAGTGGACATCATAGAGCCTTACCAACAGCCATAAATGGCCCATATATCCAACTTCTAGCCTTGGAGTGGCAAATAAAAATTATTTTCCATGTATTGAAAACAATAACACTTAAATATATTGCTATTCAATCTTTATTTGAAGCAATATTCAATGTCATTTTCGATATAAAAGTTGATTTGGAATCCTTGAGCAACTTCGTATCACAAACAGAAAATCTAGACTTTACAAAAACCTGCGCGTAAATTTGGGACCCCGTAGTAATAACAAGCCCGCGACCAGCCCACACCCACCACACAGACCATAGACACAACCTCGATATTTTTTTCTTGTGTGCTGCCCACAGTAGAAACGAAAACCAGAACCACCAAGCAAAAGCCCATCGGTCAATTTAGCAGACCAGTAATAATCGATACATATTATACAGGCACGCCGAGCTTATAGAGACAGGGGCGAAATCGAAGAAGACCGCAAGACCAAACCGAACCAGAATTAGCACTGCTGCCATCGTCAAATCCAACATTCGACATTCTTAAACAACGAAACTAAATCAAAACCAAAAAAAGACATCATGACTGATCGAGGCCCAGACGTCTGGCTGGAAGAGGTGATCAAGTGCCAGTACCTGCCGGAAAATGATATGAAGATTCTGTGCGAGAAGGTGAAAGAGTTGTTGATGGAGGGTACGTTTGAGGAGGAGTAATGGTGTCATTGCGCAGGCGGAGGGCTAACAAAGGCTAGAATCGAATATCCAACCTGTGCAGTCTCCTGTGACGGTTTGCGGGTGCGTATTTTTGTTTGAATCTGGGGGTGCTTGGACTAATCAAGGGTTTAGAGATATCCATGGCCAATTCCACGATCTTCTGGAACTGTTCCGAGTGGCGGGCGGCATGCCCGAGGACGTGAACTATGTTTTCTTGGTACGTTTGCTTTTCCTTTGGTTGAGTCAAAAGCTAACTGGGTATAGGGCGACTTTGTGGATAGAGGCTATTTCAGTCTGGAAACGTTTACACTACTGATGTGCCTGAAAGCAAAGTAAGTGTGAATGGAAAGCAAGCTGATTTTTTGTTTCTAACAGGCATAGATACCCGAATCGACTCACTCTTGTGCGAGGCAACCATGAGAGTCGGCAAATCACACAAGTCTACGGCTTTTACGGTACGTATCAAGCCATATTCAGCCAAAACTGTTCTAACATTAAGCAGAGGAGTGTCTCCGCAAGTACGGAAGCACGACCGTTTGGAAGTACTGCTGCCAGGTGTTTGACTTTCTGACGCTGGCAGCCATTATCGACGGCAAGATCCTGTGCGTGCACGGTGGCCTCAGTCCCGAGATCCGCATGCTCGACCAGATCCGCGTTCTATCACGCGCGCAAGAGATCCCACACGAGGGCGGGTTCTGCGACCTGGTGTGGTCCGACCCCGACGACGTCGATACGTGGGCTGTGTCCCCCCGAGGCGCCGGCTGGATCTTTGGGTCCGTTGTCGCCCGCGAGTTCAACCACCTGAACGGGCTGTCGCTGATCGCGCGCGCCCATCAGCTGGTCATGGAGGGATTCAAGTACCACTTCAAGGACAAGGACGTGGTCACGGTATGGTCGGCGCCAAACTACTGCTACCGGTGCGGTAACGTGGCCAGTGTCATGCAGGTCGATGATAACCTCACGCCAAAGTTCTCGATATTTAACGCGGTCCCGGACGATACCTTCCACGCAGCGCCGCAAAAGAGCCAGCGCAGCGAGTACTTTTTATAAGAATGCTTGTTCTTAACTTTTTTTTTCCCTTTAAGCTTTTGGCTTTTGACTCTCCTTGTTTTGTCCGGACTTTGTTTGTTTGGTATGCTTAGCTTTTGAGCAGCATGTCTCACCCACCCTGAGAAAGAAACCCAAGAACTCAAGAACCAGAAGAAACCGGAAAAAAAAAACCTTGCTATTCTTAAAGACTCCTCCTCCAAGGCATTTCGATGGAATGATTTGTATGCTTCTTCTTTTTTTTTTAATCCTCTTTTCTTTTTCTATTTCTTTTTTGCACTTGATATGTTACGTATGGCTCTATATGCATTGTTTAATAAACAAAAAGTATCTGCTACTATCTACAGTCACAGACGAAGAGGCTGGGGTCTGAGATGTAAACTCTGTAGGTTTTTATAAATGACAGTAGCTGTAGATGAGCCAATTAACCAAGATTTGATTGTTGAAAAGTAAGCAAAAAAAAATCTCCTGAGGGTGAGTCGAACACCCGATCTCAAGATTACAATGATCCATTACAGTCTCGCGCCTTAGCCAACTGGGCCATCAGGAGTAATTTCTGATCAGGAAATTTGGTGGTATACCATAATTCTGTATTTGTTACTTGATTACGTAATTGAATTAGTGCTGGAAACTGGTTGAAAGTGTGTGAAAATAAATGAAAATTGAGTCAAAAGTAGTATGGAAATAGTTAAAATAGGTTTATGTAGTTTTTTTTGAGGGTATTGTTGTGAATTGTTGAACAGGAAGTGATAATGGGTGGGGGGATCTCACCTAAAACCAAACTTGTAGTATAGGTCAGAACATGGCATATATCATTTCAACGTTAGAGAAATCTACAACTAGATCAAAATTGAACAGTGCTAGACTCAATTCTGGTTGTTCTGTGAGCTAACTGATTTATAGTGCTATGTGGCTGGTCTTGGAAAGAGATGGACAAAGCTGGGGCCATTGTCTATCTTAAAATAACATCGAAATCGTTTACATTGTCTAAATTAAGCCTATGTTGACTGTCTATATATATTATAATATGACTATATGATAAGCAAACGTCTTGATCATCGTCTTCGCTTCAGCTTTTATGGCCAAGTGCGTGAACTGTTTTAAATTATCTCTGCTCAGCAATTGTAAGGCAATTGATAACAAGTGCTAAAGTTAGCCAGTAACTAATCAACAAAGCGTAATATATATCTGATATATAGAACCGTTTATATAAAAAGACAGCTAGATCAAAGATCTATAGTTCTGTAACCGCTGCTACTTTAACTGGTTTTGGTGTGGGTCTTTTTTATGTGACAGCTAAGCTTTTCTTTGTGATCAACTCTTTTGTCAATTGGTAACTTGGGCATAAAAGTGTATACAGTCAAATCATTGCAATTGTGTCAGTCTAAGAAAGCACAGAGTTAACTTCAAGCTGATACTAGTCTGTATCAAAAGCCAATGCATATATAGAACCTTTCTACTACAATCCATTCATATCATCTGCCATGAAACTCTCAATTGCTTTTTATCTTTCTCAAGTATATAAAGTTCTCTGTTTGAATCCAGATTAACGGTGAAGGCTTAGCCAGACAAGCATCTTTTCCAATGAGACACATTTTCTGGTGAGACATTACTATAAAGTACTATAAGATAGCAAACAAAACGAGTAAATTTCAAACCTGTTTCATTCTTTTTATATCCATTTGTTTGTGAATGATCTATTCTATCTTCTACATAGATTTCTAAAGCCAATGGCTCAAATCTGGTAGGCGTATAGTTTTTTTTATGTCGTTTCTTTATTTTTGTCGTTGATGTTTTTAAATGTCATTTGTGCTCAATCCTGCACATTTGATTGGTTGAACCACATTTCTTGGTTTATTTTTTGCCAAGAATTAGTTGATTTTAGACCAATCAAAATTCACTTTCCTTGACCTTGAATTCAACCTCCCTATAGCTATGAACTGTCAAATATTGAACTTTGGGTTTAACCATTGACCATTGACCATAAAACTCATTCAATTCTTCTTCTTCTTTTTCTCTAGAGCTTCTTCTGCTTGTAATTTTTGCTGCTTGGTTAAGGCTCACATGCTAGCTATAGCTAAACAAATGACCTAACCCATCCTGTCATTGTCCTGTTCCAGTCCTGTACTGTACTGTAGTAGGCTTTAAATGCCTTTCCAATATGATCAGCCAAGCCACTCTCTTAACCACAGCGCTGCGTAGTTTTTTTTTTTTTAACAAAAACTGCTCCTCCAACTTTATTTTTGTTTTTTTTATCCTCATCATTTTCCTTCTTTCTTTCTTCTTTCTACTTTGACCGTAATTCCTTGACTTCAAACAAGTTCAATTCATCATCTCCTTCTCAGTTCTACATAACCATGTCTCAGCAATACCAGGTAATTATCACCATCCTCCTTGCTCTTCCCTTAACCATGTATTCTTGATCATCAGCCAACTAACACACAAGAAAAAAGCCACCTGCCCACCCGCCCCCATCCCACATGGACAGCTCCGGCGGCGCCAACAAGTCCTACTACGACTCTGCCGGCCCTGACTCCTCCTACGCTCCTCCCCCCGGCCCCCCTCCCTCTGGCGGCGCCCCCGGAGGCACCACTGACCGTGGCTACTACCCCCCTCAACAGGGATACCAGCAGGGCGGTTACCCCCAGCAGGGAGGATACCCCCAGCAGGGAGGATACCCCCAACAGGGAGGCTATGCACCTCAGCAACAGGGTGGTTACTACCCTCCCCAGCAGCCTCAGCCCATCTATGTGCAGCAACAAAGGCCGAAGGATAACTCGTCAGGCTGCTGCATGGCGTGCTTGGCGGCGCTGTGTATCTGCTGCACTTTGGACGCTATTTTCTAAGTTCTTTTTCTCTTTGGTCTTTTGCTAAGATTGCCTTGGGGAAAGAGAAGGGAAGAGAGAAAAGTGTGGGGATTGTGTTTGGGGGTTCAAAATAAAAATTACAAAAAAAAAAAAATTAAACCTGCAAACAAGAGTACAGGTGGATCTGGTTTTTATGCGATGCTTATCTTTTGCCTTCTTTTTTTTTATATGTTGTAGTAGCTGTTTCTCTTAATACTAATAATATTTTTTTCCTTGCACATACACCTACATGATTACATGGGTGTACAGCTGAATAAGATTTGAAGTATGGTGTTCAAGACCCAGATCAGACCTAGAATCCAACTGAAAGAGAGATCAGTAAACTGTAGCAATTGATCAAATTAAAGCAAATGATGGAAAGGCACCCTATAAACAAACCTGAACTGTCTCCGAGGTCAAACCTCTTCTCTTGGCACTTTTTAAATCTTGGGCACGGCCAGTTTCACAGGGGCGCCAGCTGACTTGCCAACCCCAGTCGGCCGCTCCTGCCGTCCCGCCATGCTCACCTCGTCCACCCTCAGCTCCCACCGTTTCTTGAACGCAAATCCCATGGTGCTCGTCATCTGCAGCACTCGCGCGCTCAGCGTCGGCACGTCCCGCCGTACCCGCACCAGACGGCGCAGCTGAGCAACACTCTCACATAGGTCGTACAGTCTGCCCTCGGCCACGATGTCGAGCGGCGTTAGGTCGGACGCCAGCGAAGGGGAGGAGGAGGAGGTTAGAACGCTGGTGCCGTAGCGAGTGGGCAGCCAGGACGGGTGGATAGCCAGCGCGGAAGAGCCGGTGGGAGCCGAGCCGGGAAGGGCCCCAATGACGGGGTCGGCGGTTTCTTCTCGCGGAATGCCCTTGAGGATAATGCCCTCAGAGACAAAGTGCGAAACGGCATTTTTGAGGATCTCCTTGTTGACGGCTTCGTAGTAGACGAGAATGCCTTGATGGTAGAGCGTCTTGCCGAGGGACTGAACGTTGTTGAGGAATTCCTTTTCGTCAACCCACACCAGCTTGCCTTCCTCGGCGTCCGCAACTGGTGTCAGAGAAAACAGCGACACCAGGGTCAGCCAAAAACCGTCGAGGAATGGCCAAACTAGGAAGCAATAGAACTCAAATACTTCCTTGCCGTGCTCAATCTCTCCCTCGGAAATGCTGACCAGTTTCTCGCCCGTCTTGGGGTCTACATCAACCACCAGAACGTCCTCGGCTACAAGTCCCTCCAGGGTCTGAGCCAGGTTGGTGCTGATACCATCCGGTCCGTACACAAACTCGCCTGACAGCAGTCTAGACAAAAACTGCACTCTGTCCAGCAATTCACTATACGAGATCTGCGTCGATGTCTCATGCAGCTGCTGGAACTTGTAATAGATTGCTGCGCACACAATAGCCTCGCTCACAAATAAGTGGATAATCTGGTTACGGTAGTAGCTCAGCTTGAACGGGTCCTTTGCGTAATATGTCGTCTCCAGCACGTTCTTCTTCACCTCGCCCACAAGATCAGAGCCCAGCACGCTCAAACCGTTCTCAACCAAGTTGTCGATCGAAGGGTGGTTGAAGTTGCCAACACGGCCTCCGCGCTGCTGGATCTGGCCAATGAACCACGTTACCCTCCGCACCAAGTCCTGCTTGCCAATACCTCGGCCGCGCAGCGTCAGCAGCATGGTTCCGATCAGCGACGTTGGCATCACAACCGAGATCCGGTTAATATCTGCCAGCACGCGGTAGCCCAGAGATCTGAGAATGCGGATGTGCATCTCTGGCGTGATCTGGCGGGGGTCCAAATTTAAGGTGCGCTCGGTGTTCAGAGCGCTACGCACAAGCTCCTTGTTGACTTGACCCACAACGTACTCGCGGAAAGACCATCCCTCGTGGAACCGGACGTCGACACGGCCCATTTGCAGGGACATGATCTTGCGCGCGTTGATGAAATCAAAGAAATTCTCCTTCTTCTTCTCGCGGCCCAGCAGTTCAATAGCGTACGACTCAGCTTCGGCCACCTTGTCATACTGTGTGGACACTGGCAGAATCCAGCAGTCCTCTACGCGGCCGGACAGCACGGCCTCGAAGATGAACTTGAGGATACCATACTTCGGGGGTAGCAGCTTACCCGTACGCGAACGGGTGCCTTCGATAAAGCACTCAAAGTTGAATCCGTTCGACAACAACGTCTCGATATACGCCTGCATTGTGTAGTTGTACATTTTGTCATCGCTGAATGCGCGGCGGATAAACATGGCCCCGACCTGTCTCAGCATGGGCCCAATCACTGCGAAGTTTAAGTTGTCGCCTGCCACCACCGTCGGTAGCGAAATACCCGTGCGGAAACAGATAAACTGGATCGACATGTAGTCAATATGCGACTTGTGGCAGGGCAAGAACACAATGCTCTGCCGTTTCTTCTCCAGCTCCCTCGCCTTGGCCCGCAGTCGCTCGATCTCGGCGTGGTCGACATGCACACCCTGGTGGTACGTCCTATGGAAGATCTGGGCCACCGTGTAGTACATGAACCTCAGCACGGCCTTATGCTCATACGACACCGTCATTTCATCCACCAGGGCCTCTGCCTGCGACTCCAGCCACGCCTGGAGCTCTGCCTTTCTTCTCGCGGCCTCCACCTCTGTCGCAAAGTCGTTATTCTCATGTTCCATCTGCAGCTGCGTCAACATTTCTATTTTCTGCCTGAGGCCCTGATTCGCCAGCGTCGTTCTCTTCATGAACTCAGTCAGGCCCGGCGTGTACAGCTCCTGCCCAATGTACGAGTCGTACGCTCTCCACTTTGACCCACGCACATGGTCCAGCAAGGTCTTCAAGAAGCTCATCGGGTGCTCCCTGAATCTCGCAATGTCGTTCACGATGTTATGCGTGTCCAGCGACATGGTCGGCACATACGCATCTGGATCCTCGTCTCCCTCTGTCGGGAAATGTCTCGGGTGGTGCAATGGATCCTCGATGTCCGCCGGAAGCACGTCTGCCGACAGGTCAATGTCGTCCGATTCGGGACTGGGCTTAATGACGGGCATTTTCAAAGCTATAGTCTTGCTTAAGCAGTGAAGAAGGAGAAAGGAAGAGGAGGTGGTGTGGAGTAGCGTCTTTAGCTTCGAATGGGGCGACCGTATTTGGTGGGCAGCTTATGTAAAGGGTATACGGCAACCATGCAGAAATTAGGCGAGATGGAGTCCGGGGTAAGCCGCACGTGCTGTAGTTCTACAACGGGGGGGTTGTGGATTTACTTCAGGAATAATTGGTTTCCGTGGTACCATTTTGTTGAATTTGCTGATCGTGGTTGTAGCCCGTGGTGGCATACATAGTACCCTGTGGTAGATATACTTGATAGGGTAACTTTGGTTGGTAACCCTTTCCCAACAACTATGCAGCCTCGGCAGGACTGACTTTTACGCTGAACAAACTTTTGAGCACCGTCACGAGTTTGGACAAGGGGTACTTCCTAATTCGTCTACATGCATGGAATTAACATTCATCGGGTTAGCATGTATCCAGATACGGAAATTAAAGGTGTCATCGTTATATAATCCATAATTCTATGGGGAAGGTCTTATGTAGGCACCTGCTTAAAGCGACGATTAGTGATATTGTTCTGGTTGCAAAATTTTTTATTTTTTGTGTTTTTTTGTGTATTTTTGTTATTTCTTTTTTTTTTTTTTTTTATCTTTTTTTTTATTATTTTTTTTATTATTTTTTTTATCATCTCCAGCACCAAAATCTTCTTCTCTTCCATCTCCCACTCCCTTCACTCCCTTGCCTCCTCTGCCAAACCTCTTCTACTCCAGCCAACTACCCTCCCCTCCGCCGATACCTCTTGTACTTTCTTTTATCGGCTTGACGCCTTTTGTTTTGCATTTGCATTATCACACTCATACCAGCACACCTCAACGATGAGAAAAGAATTTTGGATGCTGCTACTGGTCAACGGCACCATTGTGCTGTTTCTCTTGGTCCAGGTGTTTGACCTCATCACCCTGCTCAACGACGACACGGGCCGGGACATTCTGCGGGAGGATGAATTTACTCCCGTCAAGTACACAGAGGTTGTTGTTAAGAGCGCCAACGGCACGGAGTACGTGGAGCTCCAGCCAGATCGCCCGCTGCTCATTCCGAAAATTATTCACCAAACGTACAAGACAGAGGCCATCCCTGAGAAGTGGCAGAAGACGCACCAGAGTGTGCTGGACCTGCACCCGAACTACCAGCACATTCTGTGGACCGACGCCATGGCCCGCGACTTTATCGAGGCCCATTACAGCTGGTTCCTGCCCACCTTCGACTCTTACCCCTACAACATCATGCGAGCAGATGTGATTCGCTATTTCGTGCTATCATACTATGGCGGCGTGTACATTGATTTGGACAACGGCTGCTCGCATAACATGGACCCGCTGCTGGCTGTCCCCGCATGGCTTCGTAAAACAGACCCCACGGGCGTGTCAAACGATCTCATGGGCTCGATCCCCAAGCACCCATACTTTACCAAGGTCATTAACAATTTAGAACGATACAACCGTAACTGGTTCATTTCTTACATTACAATCATGTACTCTACCGGGCCTCTTTTCCTGTCCGTGCTGTGGAAGCAGTACCGCCGGTGGGGAGTTCCCGAAGGCAACGAGGTACGTCTGCTGCGACCCATTAACGGCACAGTTCACGCCTCGTACTTCTTCTACCAGGGCAAAGGCTCGTCGTGGCACCAGGACGACGCCCAGTTTATCATCCAGATGGGCAAGCACTGGTTCCTTGTTGCAGTGCTCATCACTGCCGTGGTGTTGGGCTTTTTCTACCTGCAGTACAAGCTGTACCAGCGCATCCCGCTGACTGGCTTCCACAAGTACCGCCGCTGGGCCGTGCGCAACCTCAACCGGGTATTACGCCTGGGAGGCCATCGCAGAACCGGCAGCAAGGGTGGGAACGCGTACAGCCGGGCACGCAGCCGGAGCACGAGTCCCATTATCGGTGGCCGCTTGTCACCTGGCAGCGCGGGCTCGTGGGGTTACAGCGGGACTTCGACTCCATTGGTGTACGGTGAGGAAATGATGATGACGGCATTTGACGATAAAGAGGCGGCGGTGGTGCTGGTGGAGGACACGTACAGCGATAGCATCTTGTACGATCCCGAAAGCATTGATGGACAGCTGCTGCCACGGCCCAAATCACGGAGTGACGACTTGGTATAGACATAATTACGATGCATTTTTTTTGACACCACCACTACTGCTACTATCCAATCCTACAATAATAACACCTTCTTCTTCTTCTTCTAATGTTAATGTTAATGATAAATTTGTTTTTTTTTCTCTACTTTTTTTCCTTTCAACTTAGTGTTTTTGTGTCACTGGCAGAGAAAGTTTATGGACGCAAAAGTCATGATATCAACTGTAATAATAATAAATGTGGAGACGAGGCGTAGCACCATCCCAGCCTTCTTCTGGTATGGTGGTGGTTGATTGCCTTTGGATCATTCGACAAGAGAGGTGAGAGTAAATTATTATCTGACGCTAGGGCAGGCCAAACAAAAAAAAAGGGCGCATGCGGCTACTGCTCTTTTACTTTAAAGAAAGCAGAATAGACTGGCCGTGGAGGTGGTGTTTGGCCGGCTTTTTGTAACTTATAAAGATATGGCTATAGAAGTGATGTGGATATTGTCTATAGTTAACTCTAGGATATAGGTTTGCTCTTTTGGTTTGGACTGGTTTGGACTTTGCTTTAAATTGGTCTTGGTTTTGGTTCCATGTCTTGGTCTGCTTTGGTCCTGGTAATTTTTTGACAATATTAATAGGCAGCTATAGGAGTGGGGGGTTTTACAAGAGCAGGACGGACCTAACTAAAAGACCAGAGACAGGATGGTATAGACTCAAGGTTTGCTCTAACTTGCGTAGGCCTCCTCCATTATATATAATAGTCAGGTTTCTCATATGTTTGAGACTTTATATTTCATTCTTCTGTCATAATGCATTAACTGCTGTTGAAAAAATCTTACCAGCTTTTCAGAGTAGATATTTGTAGAAATATCTTTTTAAAGTAGAGAATCCAGACTACAGAAAGGTTCATGGAACGAAAAAAAACGATGCCAATGCCAGTGCCAAAATCTAAAGTCAAACTGATTGAGACCCAGAAACGAAGTCAAACTCAGACTCGGAGGCAATACCAAAAAGTCAGGAGTCGAAAGTTTAAAACCTTTCGTCAGTGTGATGGCAGTGAATGTGATTGCAATGAATGTGATGTATGTGGAATTGTCGAGATTGGACACTAGCTATAGAGAGAAGAGTTGCTTGCAGTGCAAAGGGATTGAGACATGCTCGGAGTGTCCGAGGAAGCATAACATTATATATCTCGACGGTAGGCAACTTATCAAGCTACTGAGTACTGTCTGTGTTTTGGTACTCATGTCAAAAAGAATCAGAAAGACCTAGAAATGGAATAGATAAGGATTTGGAATAGTTCTGTTGCATAGTTTGGTTTTAGTGATATGTCGTCTTCATCGCCCTCGAGTATTTCAAAAGCCGTCTGCTCCTTGGTACTGATTCAAGTACAGTTAAATATCATACAACTATTACAGGTCCTATATCCTCATCGCTACTCTGTCAGGATCGCTGTCCTGTCTAATCTGTGGTTGACATGCACATCACACAATCACACTCTAGTCACCACCTATAATATTCAAAGCAAACCCAGCTAAACCAAATCTGAAAAAGTTGCTACAATAGCAATTCTCGATGGGACTCATCAAGCTTGGTTCCACTGACCTCCATCTGTTGCGTCTTTCCCTCCCTTTCACATAGGCCTAATTGATATCGACATGGACAGAGATGGAAAGACGCACGGCTGAATATTTTGGTCCCAGCTGCCCTGCCCCAAACTTTTTTTCTTCACATAAATCACATGACCTTTCACGTGACTTTTTTCCACGTCGCCAATTCCCAAATTCCGATATTTCAAATTTCCAACTTTCTCTCATCTTCACCAACTTTCACTTGAACGATACACACCGTTTAATAACTTAATATTCATTTTCATTTTTGATATTTCAACCTAGAAGACCCTCAAATCACAATCACAATGCCTCAGACTGCCGCCCAACGAAGAGCCAACGAAAAGTACGCCCGCAAGGAGGAGCACAAGATGGGCAAGCCCCACTCGACTCTGACCAAGAAGGAGCGATCTCCTCTGTCCACGCCCTGGCTGTGTATGTTACTATAGCCCTTCAATCATTGTATTTCCAATGCTTCTTTGAACTAACTTGTCTTTGTAGTGTTCCTGGTATTCCTCGTCTGCGGCGGTGCCATCTTTGAGGTCCTGCGCCTGTTTGGCATCTTCTAAACGAGGCTGAGAACGAAAGAACCAACTACTACAATCATATCAATCAACAACAACAACTACTACTCCAAACCCCATTGATTTCTGTGTTACAAACCTCCTTAAACAGTATTCATATTGTCCTTCTGTCATGTATCAATTCTATTTATTCTTGATGTCCTGAACCATTGCAGTCTGAAGAGCTAGCCCTGAAGAGGCTGATCTATATCTGGAGTGTGTGATCAGACTACTTCTATGCCTTTCAACCCCATTGATTTGCCTTTTCTCTCCGTTAGCAGCCTCTATCTACCCGTAGATCCCTCTCGTAGCTCTCATCTTTCTCATAAACACCGTAGACCCGGTGTCATCGTTGTCGTCGATGTCCGTCATACTTTACTTTGACCTAACCCATACAACCCCAACCCACGATTCCAGCCAATCCGCGACCACACTTTTACTCAAATTCTCATCATCCATTTCTTCACCTCTCACAAATCTCACCGCACCTCCCTTTCCCTCTCACCTCTCAAGGACCAGCAAATTAACCATGATTCGCTCCATGAGAATTGTGGCTTCCAAGCCTTTAGGTATGTTCTACTTATCTTGTAAACTTGCCAAAGAAAACTAACAGCGTAGGCCCCTCCGTCCAGGCTAGAGGTATCCAGACCTTCGACAACCTTGTGTCTGATATCAACATCACACGCTCCGGCAAGACCATCCTCGCCTCGGGTACCGGTGGCCGATCGTCACGAACGGGATACACTGCGACTGTCTTTGGCGCCAATGGCTTCCTCGGCACCTACCTCACCAGCCGTCTCGCCAACAAAGGTACCATTACCGTCGTCCCCTACAGAGAAGAAATGAAGAAGCGCCATCTCAAGGTCACCGGAGACCTTGGTGTTGTCAATTTCCTGGAAATGGATATTAGAAACGTGCAGTCCATCGAGGATGCCGTCAAGCACTCCGATATCGTCTTCAACCTCATGGGCAGAGAATACCCGACCAAGAACTTCTCCTACGAGGACGTCCACGTCGAGGGCGCCCGCCGCGTCGCTCAGGCCGTCGAGAAGTACAACGTCGCCCGCCTCGTCCACGTCTCTGCGTTCAATGCCGACCCCAACTCGCCCTCCGAGTTCAACCGCACCAAGGCCCTCGGCGAAAAGGCCGTCCGCGAAATTGTTCCCGATGCCACTATTGTGAGACCCTCAGTCATGTACGGTAACGGCGACAAGTTCCTCAACAAGATCGCTAGCAAGGACCGCATCTTCTCGGCCAACCACAACAAGGAGGTCCTGCGCCCGGTGTCCGTGCTGGACGTGGCTGCTGCCCTTGAGATCATGGGCTACGACGACTCGACCGCCGGCAAGACCTACGAGCTGTACGGCCCCAAGGCCTACACCGTTGCTCAGATCCACCAGCTCGTGCAGGAGGCCACCCAGAACGAGCTGCGCCAGGTCAATTTGCCCAAGGCCGTGTACCAGATGATTGCCAGCCTGACGCAGAACATCTACTGGGAGACCATCTGCCCCGACCAGGTGGAGCGCATGTTCCTGGACCAGGTTGTGGACGAGAGCGCCAGCACTTTTGCTGACCTGGGCATGAAGCCTGCTCAGCTGGAGGACCTGGTGCTCAAGACCGTGCGACACTGGCGGTCGTACTTGCATTTGCATGACACTGTCGAGGCGGATGCGGCCCGCAGAAAGGAGCGAGAATACATTCACGTCATTGACGGTTAGAGAGCAGCACTTTACATTATTTTGACCAGGTAATTCATAAGCAATAAAGAAAAAAAAATTGAATCATAACAAATTGTCATTACTTGTGGGATCTCAAAGGAGAAACCCAACAATTATAGAAATAAATATTTAGCAAAATTCTGAGATAGGTCTCATCATCTCCATCTCTTGTACTCTAAGTAGTATGAAAGCGCTTTCTTGAATCTGACTCGTATTCAGACAAGATCCGCTTCTTCTTCTTCTTCGGCACCGCCGAGGACGATGCCGAGCTTGTCACTGGTATGTTGTGCACAATCGGTGACCTAGACCTAGGCCTGTCAAATTCCTCTTTAATGCTGACCTGTTTCTTCTTAGGTTTAGCGTCGGCGGAAGCGTCAGCTAGATACCTTGGCTCACTGATAGTCTTGCCTTTGTCTCGAACCCGCTCGTTTTTGACCTTATCCTTCTTCTTCAATTTCTTCTTCGCCGTATCTTTCTCGACATCGCTCTCGCCGCTCAGAACCACCAGCTCTTCATCCGGTACCAACGGCGGCAGCGGCAAGATCGGTGCTCGCTGAGTAAACTCATTCCTCGTAGACGCCCATGGCGAGACCAGTGCCTTGCTGCCGCCTGATTTGAGCAGTTTGGACTTGGCAAGGCTGCTGATCACAGGATCAGCTTCCGACGACGTACCTTCGTCGTCCGTGGAAACAAATAACCCGTCATGAGCCGCAGGAATAAGATCGTCGGTGTCATCGTCACTGGTGCTCACAAACAGCCTGCTCCCGGGTACCTCAGACTTCTCCAATTCGCTCAAAACAACTTTAGCTCCAGGTGTAGGGGACCGTCCGCCAGTGCTCGCGTTTGATCGAGCGCTTTCGTAAATCTCAGACGACTCTCGTTCATGTTCGACACTAGCCCTGGCATCAGTATGCTCAGACATGTGCGAGTCATTTCCATGTTCCATTCTGACGCTCGACCCATCTGATTCTTCAAGCTCATCATTTTGCTCCACTTTAACCTTGACATCAAGTTCAGGCTGATGTTTAAGCTCCGAATGAGGGCCCTCTCCAGCCTCGTAAAACAAATCATCCATATCCTCATCCTCATCCTCATCAGACGAAATCTCAACCGGCATCAGAGCCGCCCTTTCGTTTCGTTTAATCCTTTTGCGTTCTTCAACCTCAGCCAACTTCGCTTCAACTCGCAAGCTCTCCAGCTTGGCGCGCCGCTCGGCTGCAGTGGCAGCGCTCAGAGGTACGGCTCGATCGTGATTCAGCGGGGGCAGACCTAGTGGCAGCTGGGCTGACACTGGTAATGCCTTCATGGTGCTTGACTTTGAAGACTTGGGTCTTGACATTGTCTTTGGTTTAGGTGCGGTGTCAGTGACCTTGACTTCGATAAACTTGTGTGGCTTTGATGAAGTAGGCTTTCCACTTAACATTTTCTCAAGAGGACGGACCTCGTGGGATGTGCTAGCTTTCGAAGAAGTAGACTTTGAACTTGATGCAATTTTCATGGGCCTGGCCTCTTTGAACGTGCTAGGTTTTGATGAAGCAGATTTCGAGCTCGAGATTTTCTCCATTGGCCTAGGTGCATTGGGCGAGCTAGCTTTGGATGGAGAAGACTTTGAACTCGTTCTCTCAAGAGGAACAGGCTCCTTGGGCTTCTTGGGCTTTTCCCGAGCCGTTGTTAGCTCTTTCCCTTTTGTGACAGACGAGCTAGTCTTGCCACTCTCTTTCACCGTCGCTGGTCTAGCCTTAGCTCTCATTTCCTCCTTAGACAATAAATCATTGCGCTCCTTTCTCAGCATGCTCTTCTTTTCTTTCTCGTTCATCGGTCTCATTTTAATCGCATCTTGTATCGGCGTATTATCAATTTCGTCGATATCCATTCGAGCCCTCGCCATCTGCCGGCTAAGAAATCTTCGTTCATCTGCCAGCAGTTTCTTCTCAGCCAATCTGCTCAACGCTTTTTCTCGTTTCCGTCGAGTAGGCGCAACCACATCTGAATCGGAGCTGCTGTACTCCTCATCTTCGCTCGAGCTGCTGATCTCCACAATAGGAATTGACTCAAGATCGTACTGTACTGACTTGACAGAAGGCTCATCTTCCTGTCTTGACTTTTTAGACGGCCCTGCCGGGGGCATGTATGAATCACTCATATCAAGGTCGCTATGGTCGACAAACCGCGGCTCACTCTCTTCACTTGCTTCACTGGAGTCGCTACCTGAAAGTGCAGCCTCAGATTCGCTGTAACGTCCAATCTTGTCAGAGTCAGAGTCAGAACCGCTTTGACCATTTTGAAGGGGAGGGTTATGCTGTTGAAGATCGTGCTTTTTGGTATTGCTTGAATCTTTCTTTTGACCATTAGACTTCTTTGCATAGTGATTTGCATGTGTAGATGTCTGGCCTTGACTCTGCTCTCGTGATTGGTTGTAGTCTTGAGCTTTTTCATAAGATACAGTATCCATATCAATGTCATTGGGCTCTGGACCATCCGATTTCACCTGGCCTAGAAACTCTGCTAAATCATCGTTGAAAGTCTGCATAGTTTTCAAATCAGGGCTCTGGTTAGGATCGGATGAGAAGTGCATTTGCTCAGGTGAAAGATGGGTGCTAATCATTTCAAAATCAGGTTTCTCGGTGGGCATCATGGGCACACTTTTCGGAATTAGGGAAGGCTTGGATATTGGCTCTGCATCAGATTTGATGAGCTCTCGTAACCTTGCTCGAAGTTGAGTGATCGATTCACTAGCAGAGCCAAACTGAAACTTGAGATTCGCTTCCAGGGCTCTGACTTCTCCAATCGTCGACGCAATTGGATGCCAGTAGACGAGGTGCTCATATGTGTTCCACTGAAAGAAAATGCGGAAACTCCGGGATTCGCCAGGATTTCTACTATTTCGTATCAACCAGTAAGTACGGCCATTCGGATCGCGGCCAAGCGGTTGAACAAAACCAGATGATGCGTCGTCCAAAGGCATGTCCCCAAATTTCTCCAAGTACCCTGTGCGAGAATAGCTGCCCTGCTCTTGTAGCACTTCAATATGGTCTTTGACTGCCTTGGAGTTTTGCAGAGCATAGGAGAGGATGATTCCAACCATTGAGATGCGATCAGAGACAGAAACGTCATCAAAAGTAACTTTTGTTCCATCACCATGAACCGGTTTCGGCCAGTGGCGTAGCCTATCCCCAGGAGTCAAGATAGTGTTCACAAAGACAGGTAGGAATTGCTTCTCTTTGCCTGACTCTGATACTACTGATCCGACATCCCCTAATTCCCGGTCTAGAGCAAGCGTGAGGATTCGCACCAATATTTGCCTTAAGCGAGGACCTAACTTTGCTCCGCTAATTTCGGTTTCGACCTCTTGCGGGCTCAAGAATGGGATTCCAGTATCGACACCATTGATACCAAGAGCGGTAGGTTTATTTCTAAACAGAGGCTCGAACTGACTCTGGAACATAACCAGCTGAGCAATGATTGGTGAGAAAACAGGTCTATCCACAGACGTTTTGACTTTGGCATCGGGCTTGTGAAAATCCTCATACTCAGCTTCAAAATTATTGGGAACCAATGGCTTTTCTGGGGGAGGACTTCTGGGAGCATTGAAAGACGGAGATTTCTTCTCAATAGGCTGGTGGACCGTAAGAGGTAGTGAAGGTTGCAGCTGTATAGATTCATCTGAGTGAAGCTTCAAGGACTCAATACCGATTCCTTGCGGCTTGGGTGAAAGAGCTGTCTGGGGAGATGTAAGGGGAGTCGATTTTGTCGACCGTCTTGCTGGAGAGGATTCACTTTTCAAGAACTTCTCTGGAACGTCAACCGAGTCAGACTCAAGAACCTCAGGTGCTGGTGCTGGTGCTGGTGCTGGTGCTGGTGCTGGTGCTGGTGCTGGTGCTGGTGCTGGTGCTGGTGCTGGTGCTGGTGCTGGTGCTAGTTTCAAGTTACGCGCTGGAGCTTTGGAGTTTTGGGGAGAAGAAGTTCGAGTAGGTTCTTCACTATCCACAGTAGGAGGTAGCTTAATGACAACCGGTTTCACGTAAGTTGCTCCGCTTCTGATGACCAATGGTTTAACATCTTTAGGTAAAGAAACTGGCGGAGGTGGAGGCGGTGACGACGATAAAGCTGAAGCCGAAAGAAATGAAATAGAAGGCGGTGGAGGTGGAGGGGACTCTGACGGGGGTGGGGGAGGCGGAGACTCTGAAGGAGGAGGCGGCGGTGGTGATTCTGAGGGAGGAGGTGGCGGTGGTGACTCTGAATGAAATGGACGAGGTTGAACCAAACTAGAAGGAAGTGAAAAGAAAGCAAAATGATGTTTATCATCTTCATGTTGCTCAGACTTCATCCGGCGAATCGGTTTACTTGAACTCCATCGGTCAATTTGCGATGGGCGAGCTGCTGGAGGCGTTGTAAACCTAGGAGTCCGCGGTAGATGAGCGGGACGATGGGAATTAAAAGTCTCTACTATAGGGCCAAAGTCTCTAGAAACTAACTTGCCTTGCGAAGTTAAACTTCTTGGAGATCTGCTGTCTTGAGGTCTAGGAATAAGTCTTCTAGCTTGTTCTTGTTGCTGTCTAGATTGCTCATGACGACGTGGAGCTGCTTCCCATTCTCGATCAGGCGATCTGCGGTTTGTTCTCACCTGGCCCCTTGGAACTGGCTCCCAGTCCGGTTCCCATCCCTGGTCCGAAAGCCTACGGTTTGATGTCGCTGCCCGGCGTGGAGTTGGAATCCAACCTGGCTCCCATTGCTGATGCGATGCCCTGTGGTTTGATGGCACTGGCCGGGGGCGTGGAGCCGGTCCCCAGTTCTCGTCTGGAGAAAATCCGCGATGTGAAGGCACTGGCCGGGGGCGTGGTGGAACAGAATCCCTTTGCTGGTTCAACGACTGCCTGCGATTGGATGGGACATGCGATTCAGGTCTGCTTGCGCGCCGTCTGTTGCTTGGCGACTGTTGTTGGGTCTCTCTATTCTCATTTCGAGACGAGGATTGTTGAGGAGGAGGAGCAGCAGTAGAAGCAGGACGAGGGGGATCCACAAACTGAATTGTGTTTACATGTATAGTTGGAGGAGAAGGATCTTCAAACCGAAGAGAGTTCGGACGCAAATGTGGAAGGGGAGGAGAAGCAACAGCAGCAGGAGGAGGAGCAGGAGGGGGATCATCAAACAGGATTGTGTTTATGTAGATCGTTGGAGGAGAAGGATCAGGAGGAGGTACAAGCTGGATAGAGCCTAGATACAAAGGTTCAACAACAAAACTGGGCTCTTCAAGAGTTGAACTCTCTGCTGCGTCTTTACCTGTACTTTTGTCTGATTCTTTAGGTTCTTTTGCAGGGTTCGATGCATGGTCGATACCTGACCCTGGATTTGAGTTTTGTGAAGCAGGTTTCTTACTAAGGCCAGTAGAATCCTTCGGCTTTTGAGTTGAAGAGCTCGCAGCAGAAGTACCTTGAGTTCCAACAACAGGATCAGCCCCACTAGGATTCGAATTATTAGACTTGACAGATGCCTTTTCCCTATCAGACCTCTGTGCCACATTTAGGGTATCTATCCTCGGAACATCAGTGCTAAGAGAGCCGTAACTACCTCCAGCCATAGGACCCAGCAGTGTAAGCAAGTCAGTATTAGCTACCCACGACTCATAGAATGCTCTATCAAAAGACGTCAGCATATGTTCCTGTTCAATCCCTGCCAAATCCTCCGCCGTCGGCGTAACCGCTCTGAGCTCATACTCGGGTAAAGGCGAAATCGGCAGATCATGCTGCGGGGGTGGCGGTGGAGTCAGAGACGCGGTTACAGCTGGGCTAGCCGCAGGGCTGGCTGTGGATCTAGGATTCCCAAAAGCTGTAAGTAGGCGGCCTGCAATCAGGTTGGCGGCTCTAATTTCGCGCTCCATGTTGGCAAACTCCCTGCTCAGCTGAGCGGCAGCGGCATTATTGGGGTACATTGGAAATTCAAGGTGAGTGTCGATCGATGCTGGGTCAGAGTTGGGTTCGGTGTCGAGGGAGTCGGTTAGATCGGGAGAGTTGATGGGTGGTTCGTGGTCAGGAAATGCAATGGGTGGGTGAACTGTAGTGAGCTTTAAATCTGAGCTGGTTCTTGGAGATGATGCTAGATGGGTGACTGATGCTACTGGTGGCTGTCTGAGCTGATCAACAGGCATGCCGGTTTGCTTAGGTGATTTGTTCTCAGATGTAAGAGGTTTTGGAGCTGATTCTTCGGCTTCGTCACTAGAGCTAGATGAGATCATGATTGGATCGCTTGAGCCGGCTTCTACACTGCCTGAAAGAATACTGCGTAGTTTTAACTTGATTGCTGGCAAAAGCGTAGGTCTTGGAACTTCCGTAGCTGAACTCGGTTCCTTCTGAGGCTTTGGAGTTGTCTTTGGACGAAGTTTTTTCGAATTTGATTGATCTAAAGCGGTCAGTCTGGGAGGCTGGATAAATTTTAACAACTTACTCTTGTTTAATGTCACTTCGACCTTCGGTCGGACTGTTTTCAATTGAGGAGCTTTGTCCTTTCTAGCAGTGGTTTGAGATGTTTTCTCTTTCCCGGTCGTAGTTTGAGATGATGTTGAAGGTATCAGTTTAGGGCCAGCAATTGCACTCGGACCTGGCTCTGTGTTCTTTACTGATACTGTCTGGGATTCCTGTACTGACTTGGACCGATTTGATTGCCTTGGGCTCCTCTTTTTCGAATTGCCGCCAGGTTGATCTGAACTGTTAGCACAAAAGTTCTTGATAGCATCCACATTTCAATACATACCTTTCCTTGGTTGAGAATGATCCGGCATTTTCACTTTTGAAGGCTTTTTACTAGGAGGTACTTCAGCCTTAGGTCGAGCCTGACCGGCTATCTCGGTTTGAGCAGGCTCGTACTCATCTATGGTTCCTGATTCCAATGCATCTCTGCTTCCTCCCACATTTGAGTTCGATTCTTTTTGCGGCTCTGGCCCAACCTGATACTTCTCTGACTTTGGCAATGATTCAGATGCCGTGCTACTTCTGCGGGCTGCTTTCGATTTAGGCGGGAGTGGCGGTTGGGCTGGTGTGGGATGTTTGAAAGCCCTTGGCGGTGATATCATGGTATTGTGGGCCGACGTGACCATACTATCGCGCACATATGAATAAATCGCGTCAGATGTAGGGACGTGTATATAAAATGCAAATATAAGAGCGTGGTAAAGGTACTTTGTGCTGGTATGATGTAGCTCTTTATTATGGGGCAGAACTATATGATGGAGGTTTATCGACCATAATGTGATCATGCATATAAAAAAGTGATTAGGTAATTGCCACGATAAAACTTAGGCAGCATCTCAAGTCTGATCAGTGAACGGCTGTTACAAGACTTGACGAGGAGGTCCATGGCCTATAATTACTACAAAGATTTCGAGCCAAGTTCATGAATATGCGATGATCCGCAGGTTGAGGATCGATCATATCAATATTTAGACTAGTTGAGTGACTTTAAATTACTCAGTCGCACGACACTTCTAATACGTAGCACTGAGTTCACTTACACGTATGTGTAGTAGTCCTAAAATCGATCCTTGAGTGGACCTGCACATCATGTTCAAGCTCAAAGGTCCTAGTCCAACCTCCTTGAAAGCAGAGCTCGGAGAGCAGAGGTGGAGTTGATGAGTATCTTACCATATCGCATCAGATAACAAGCGACTGAATTTCATTCCATGTGAGAAAAAAACAAGAGAAAGGGTTCCAACACATTACATTAATCAATAGCAACAACACAAAGGCTACTCCTTATAAATACTTTCTATAACACGACATCTTTTATTTTCATTTTTTTTTCCCTTAAAAGGCCAGAGGGGTCGAGGGGGTGGTTCCAGAAGGAGCGCCAAAGGGGATGATGTTCTTGGGTCTCTTACCGAGGAGAGCAAGAGGCACGATTCCTGACACATGCATGTCGGGACCAAAGATTTCCATGGGGAGATCCAGCTCCTCACCTGCATTCTTGATCAAGCGCAGACCTTCTTGCCAGTTGGGGCCACCACGACGCACGTACATCTTGACACCGTGTCTGTGGAGCTGAGTCTTGTAGTCGCGGAAAGCGCGAATAATTCCCTTGAAGGTGGAGCCGACCTGGGTGAAGTTGGCAATACCACCTCCAATAAACAGGATCTTGCCCTCCTTGTGAGGCTCGCCACGAGTCATCAGATCAAGCACAGTCTTTGCGTATTCGTAGGTCTGAACCTCGTTAGGGGCACCAGAGTATTCACCGTAGTTGGCAAGCTCGTCGGCGAAACCGGCGGAAGCAATGGCATCAGCGTAGACAACGGAGGCACCACCACCAGCGACCAGAGTCCAGATGCGGCCATTGGCGTTAAGGACGGTCAGCTTGAGGGAAGCACCAGTTTTGGAGTCAAGCTCAGCAATGTAAGCCTCCTCCTTGGACAGCTCACGTCCGAAGGGAGCAGGGAAGACCATGGGGGGACCGGCGTCGATGTTGACCTTCTGGGAAGCGCCGCTGACAACCTGGCCAAGGGCGGCAGGAGATCTGGCAACAGCCCATTGAGGACCGCACTCGAACTCAGCGGTCTGGTCGAGCTTTCCGGCAAGATCAAGGTAGTGGACCTCGACACCAGTCTCGGTGGGGATGACGACCAAGGGGTTGATCTCGAGGTAGGTGAACTGCAGGTGGACGTAGACAGCGTAAAGTCTGTTGACAAAGTCCAGGAGAGTCTGATGCTGGGATTGGGGGGCCTTGCTGAGCAGGGTGGAGATGAGATCCTCATCGGAGGGGTACTCGTTCTCAATGTCGACAGGGATCAGGATCTTGGAGGCCTTAGCGTCAACATCACCGACGTCGACACCACCCTCGTGGTAGAACAGAATCCAGTCACCCTCACGGACGGAGTGGATGTTGATGTAGTACTCGTGCTTCTGCTCGTGGGGGACGAAGGGCTCGACGAGGAAAGTGCGCAGCACACCCTCGACACCCTCAACAACAACAGGCTTAGCGGCTCTCTCAATGACCCAGGCCTTTGCGTCGGCCCAGGTTTTGTTGAGGGCCAACAGGCCGGACTTACCTCGGCGCTTGATGAGCTGATCGGGCTTGGCCACAAACTTAGCGCCGGGGGTCAGCAGCCAAGGGTAGGTCTTCTCGGCCTCAGCAATGACGGCGTCGATTGACTCAGTTGATTCGAAAGTCAGGGAGGCGAGCTTGGGGGTCGAGGCCTGGAAAGAAGTGGCAGGCGCCTTCTTGGTCCACACAGGGGACTTGGGCAGGAAGTACGACAGCAGGGCCTTGCCGTCTGCTTCATGAATTGACTTGGCTGACATGTTTAAAGGAATACAGAGACCTTAACGGAGAGATAAAGGAGAAGGGATGGGATTTGAAAAAGACTGAAACCTGGCCAAAAGCTTGTCCTTAAGTACTTTGACCATTGTGGCAGGCTGATCCAGCAAAAGTTATAGGGATATCGCCGTGGGGTTACAAACCTGCGTGCCCACCCAACTTTGTGCAGCCACAGTGAGGGGCAGTGATATTTCACTGCCGTATAAGAATAACCGATATGTTGGGAAAGGGTCGCACAGACCACAGCGGGTACTTTTCAGACTGCCAGCGCAGCCCACAACACGCTCTGCCATTTAGAGTGTGCTGAAATATACGGCTCAACGTGCCAGAATCTACGCGGTTTTTTTGTTGGTGTTGGGATGAGGGGCAAAAGAAAAAAAGAAACAAAGTCGCAAACTCTGTTCAAAGGAGTTGGGAACGGGTCGTTTTATTGTTGGCGCTTATAAGCAGTTATTATTCGGCTATACTCGCCTAACCTGACCGACCCTGCCAACATATATCCTGCCATACATGACCGTTGCCTCGGCTGGTCTTACCACAAGGTCCCTGGCCCTGGCTGGACCTAAAAACAAAAACAAAAAAAAAACGTTGGTGATCATCATGATGATGACGGTTGATGGTCCTTATCGTGTGCTAATTATTTCTACTCCAGTACAGGTCAGATACAATGAAAAATCAAATAACTCTTCCTCTGGCAGTGCCTACAGATGGCGCCCGTCCAGTCCAAACTCCAATTCCGCCTCTAGCCCTTCCATCTGGCTGTCCCCGGCACTAACGTTCTCGCGCGGCTGAGGAGGTTTGTCCTTATCCCGATACTGCTTGTCAGGAATAGCTAGCGACTCACGCCGGGTGAGCTGCGTGGGTGGGCTCCGTTGCTGCTCCAGTAGCTGTTGCTGGCGCTGCTGCTGGCGCTGCTGCTCTTCCAACAATTGCTGTTGCCGCAGCTGTTCCGCTCTCTCCTTCTCTCGGGCCTCCTGCTCGGGATCGCGTGGGGGCTGACGCACCAAGGTGCGGAACTGAGCGACCTCGTCAATGATCATTTGTCGCATGTCGCCCATATCGTCGGTCTCCTCGAACGAAAAGTCAAACTCTGTAGGGCACACTGGCTCCTCAGCAGGATCGTGCCAGATACGCAGGTAAGGGTGATCCAATGCCTCGTCCACAGTAATACGATCAGCTGGGTCAAAGATCAGCATCTTCTCAAGCAGATCCAAAGCCAGAGGGTTGGCATTGGGAAAAGCTTGGACAAAGGGGACCTTAGGCATGAAAGGCAGCGAGCGGACGTACTCCTGAGCACGTTGCGACCCAATGCGACGAAGGGTCTCCTCTGAGGGAGTACCGACAAAGTTGAGAATTCTGTAGAGCTGGTTGACATAGTCATGGCCTTTGAAGAATGGCTTACCACCCAGCAGCTCAGCAAAGATGCAGCCCACTGACCACACGTCAATGGCCTTGGTGTAGCTGCGGAAGCTCAGCATGATTTCAGGAGCGCGGTACCAACGTGTGGCGACGTACTCCGTGAGGAAACCGGCATCGCGGGCAGGGTCCTCTGAGAATCCTCGAGCGAGACCAAAGTCGCAGATTTTCAATTCACAGTCAGCGTTGACCAGCAAATTGCCGGGCTTGAGGTCGCGGTGCAGCACGTTGGCGCTATGGATGTACTTCAATCCAGTCAGAATCTGGTAGATAAAGCTCTGGTAGTGAGCGTCAGTCAGTGGCTGCCCCGAACGAATGATTTGGTGCATATCGCACTCCAGAAGCTCCTCGTATAGATACACCTCATTGAAGTTGTCCGTATTAACAATGTCCATATCATACAAACAGGTAATGTTCTTGTGGCCGCGGAAGTGTTTGAGAAGCTTGAGCTCGCGGAGGGCTCGCTTGCACAGAATCTTCTTGGAGAAGATGTTGGTCACCTTCTTGATGGCCACGCCTGGTCCGTCCGCAGCACCAGTGTACTTGGCCGCACAGACCACTCCGTACGCCCCATGGCCCATCTCCTTTGTGACCTGGAACCGCCGGTCAACGGTAAAGTCCTGGTTGGACACTTTGTATGTGTGGCGCTCTGCTTCAATCATGGTGGCAAGAACGTGGGAGTACAAGGGGAGGGAAAACAAGCGGCTTTGTAGGTTTAGCACCATACATTATTGCTCTATGGAAAACTATGTAAATTTTGAAAACAGGCCAGAGACACAATATACAAATGAAACATGAAGGGAAAAAAAACTAAAAAAAAAGAGCTCATCATAGACTATTATTCCATTATAGAGACGGTCATAAAACTGAAAACTGAAAACATGTACGCGTATTTCTCATGGTTGCGGTCACTGTCAGCTTGGGATCAGCTGCTGTGAGCCTGATGATGGGTCCAGGAAGTGCCCATCCACGTCTGTTTCACCGTCTGGAGGCATATCTGCCTGCTGCTGTCGAGTCTTTTTCTGCAATTGCTGCTCGCCATCTTCGCGGGTACCACTATTCGAGGTGCCTTCTTCATCCTCCTCCTCCTCTGCCTTTTTGCGGTCCAGCTCGGCGATTTCCGCTGCTGTCAAAAACCTGCCGCCCTGGCCTCTAGGCCGGCGCATCGCGTGCTTGTGTCGAGACTCATGGAGGTACGGGCGGCGACCGCGGGCGACCTTGAGTGACTCCTCCAGCTTGGCGCGCGCAATGCGGCGTTTCAGAATGCGGTGGTACTGCTTCGCGTTGACATAGAACGGCTGCTCTGCGGGCTCCGAGTTGTCCATTGATGGAACGTCAATGTGTCAGAGAGTTGAGTAGGTTTGTAAATGCGAAGAACAAGACTCTTGAGTCTGTATGAAGGGAATTCGGGTTCCTCAGCAGAGAAGAAGTGGTAGAAAGAAAACTAGTGTCGACACGAAAATATTAAGCAGGTGAAGGCGTATCGCGAAAACTAACGCAGAAAACCACTACTAACTTGCTCGACTCTCTACACGTCAAGACCCAACACTTCGCGTATCGTGGTTCAAATACTTCAAGACCCGGCCAATCTTTCGGTCAATTCCGGATCATTGTGACTCTGCGCCGAACTATAAAAGCACCCGGTTACCCTGTCTTGATGACATATAGCTGACTCAGCTGGGAAGAAATTTCATGGAATATTAGAAATGAAATTTATAAGATCTTGATCTGTATTTTTTTTTTTTTTCTTCTGATCTCTTGAAATTTATTGAGTTTATATTTCTAAAATGCCTTCGTTTGAGACTGAATTTTCGTCTATTGGCGACTCTGCTCAGCTGGTCGATGACCAGGAAATGCGGCCAAACCCAGCCCTCGGTGCGACTGGGGAGGGTATCACCATGACTGGTGCTGCTGATGCAGAGGGCCACCCAGTCCAAGAGATCGAGAGCATGTGTATGAACTGTGAAAAGACCGGAATCACTCGCATGCTGCTTACCAAGATTCCCTTCTTTAAGGAAGTCATTATCATGTCATTCAGCTGTGCTGAGTGCGGCTTCAAAAACTCTGAGATCCAAAGTGCAGGCATGATCCAGGAAAAGGCGAGCAAGTACACTCTTAAGGTCGAGGAGCAGAAGGATCTGAACAGACAAGTTATCAAGTCGGAGTGGTGCACATGCAAGTTTGCAGAGCTCGATATTGAGATCCCAGCTAAGCGCGGCCAGCTTACTAACGTCGAGGGTCTGTTGACCCAGATCAGAGATGATCTGGACTCGGACCAGCCCGTGCGCAAAGTCATGGACCCAGACACCTTCTCAAAGATCGAGGCTATTGTTGGAAAGCTGAACCAAGCAATTGCTGGCGAGCTGCTGCCGCTGACTGTCGTGGTGGATGATCCATCTGGAAATTCATACGTCGAGTTTATTCCTGAAGAGGCCGCTCACAAGTGGTCGCACATTGAGTACTTCCGATCACGGCAGCAGAACATCGACCTTGGAATCAACGCTCCTCCACTTGAGGGTGAGACTGCCACTGCCCGTAACGAGGGACTTGCTAGTGTTGTGGCCGACGCTGCTGAGATTGAGAACCTGAATAACGAGGTCCAGACCTTTAACGCCACATGCCCTGTCTGCTACGAAAACTGCCCGACCCATATGAAGGTTGTCAACATTCCCCATTTCAAAGACGTTATCATCATGAGCACCGTTTGCGAGCACTGTGGATACAAGTCCAACGAGGTCAAGACCGGTGGTGCCATCCCCGACAAGGGCCGCCGAGTTACGCTCAAGGTCACCGATCCCGACGACCTGGCCCGAGACATTCTCAAGTCCGAGTCATGTGGGCTCACCATTCCTGAGCTTAACCTTGATTTGAACCCAGGTACTCTAGGGGGCCGATTCACAACTATTGAGGGTCTGCTGTGCCAGGTTTATGAAGAGCTGGACACCAAGGTGTTTTCCAGCACTAGCGACTCCATGGACGAGGCGACTAGAGATAGATGGACTGCATTTTTGGCTCGCCTGCAACAAGCCATTGATGGTGCCATGGAGTTTACTGTGGTCATGGAAGACCCGCTGGCAGGATCTTACATTCAGAACGTGTACGCCCCAGATCCCGATCCAAATATGGAAGTTGAAGACTACGAGCGAACAGAAGAACAGAACGAAGACCTGGGGCTCACGGATATGGTTGCATAAAGTTTTTTTCATTAAAGTTTTTAATTTCAGACATACTAAACTTTTGTACTATTTATTAACGATGGGGTAAAATGGCCTTAGAAGCCTGGTATGACACTCTGTAACGCTCAACCACACGCTGAATACCATCCAGACCCAACTTCAAATTGGCCATGTCAGGACCATACGACAGTCGCACAAAGTGGAACATGGGCGAGTCGTGCAGCTCACGACGGGCCAGGGGGTTCAAGTCGAAAAAGATACCAGGAACTACAATTACTTTTTCCTTCAAGCACTCTTGGAAAAAGCCAAGAGCAGTCTTGATTTTACCAGGCAGCGTAGATAGATCCAACCATAGGTAAAATGTAGAATCAGGAACCTTTTTAAACTTGATGCCAATAGCCTCTAGCCGCGCAATGCAGTAGTCTCTTTTGGCCATAAAGTGCGTTTGCAAAGCCTTCATTTCAATCAGCACACGACCAGGCTCCAAAAGAGGAATGGCCGCCTGTTGGAAGGGTACGTTCGATCCACCGTCAAGATATGAGCCAGCAGAGCCCAGAGCCTGAATGTACTGTTTAGGGCCCAAAATCCAGCAAATACGCCAGCCAGGGAGTCTAAACGCCTTGGTGAGACCGTCTAGAATGAGAACAGGGTCTTTGTTCACGTCATGCACGTTCTGCGCAGAAGACACACTTGTTCCATCACAATTGTCCAAGTAATTGTAACGTGCGTAGAACTCGTCCATAATAAGCAAGCATCGATCACGACACATGTCTTGCAGTCGCTTGAGATCTTTACCGCGGAGAGACTGACCTGTGGGGTTTCTGGGGTTAGAGGTCAACATAGCAGTGACACCGCGGTGCAATTCTCGTTCAATGATATCTAAATGGACTTGGTAATTGTCAGAGTCGTCAAGAGGTACGGGAATGGGTGCAAAGTTTTTAAACAAAGCAAGCATCTCTGAGTACGCAGTATAGTCTGGGAAGAAGAACGAAAGGTAGCAATCTCTCAGAATAGAAGCAATGCGAATGAGACCGGCACGTCCACCGGGAACAATACACACATTCTCATACGTGTACTTGCTGGCCTTTCCCTGCCTATAATTGTCGTTGTACAAGTTTGCTACCGCTTCTCTCAGCTCTGTGACACCAGCGGTGGGAGCATACTCTCGTGTATGCACATTGACATTAATTACGTCTGGTTTCGATGGGCAGCCTTCGATTTCGCCGACTTCGGGGGCACCCTGGCCGAGGTTGGCCCAGGTAGGGTCTTCATATGTAAATCCCTTTTCTGCAGCACGCTCCGTGGTCCAGATAACACCAGTGGACGACTGGGCAGTATCCAAGCCTGGGAAACGATGGGGAGGTTCAGTGTAGACATCAGGGAGAACAAGAGGTGTACTAATACCACTCTCAGATCGAAAGACGGGTACACCCCGCGGATGTTTGCCTTTATCTGGGGAATTAAACCAGCGATTTTGATCCATTGTGCTAAAGTTAATATGGAGAAAAGAAAAAAGTGCCAACGTGGGAAAGTCCGGAGGTATTTATACAGTCATTGAAAAGAAAGTGTCATAATTTCAGGTCATTCGGCAGGTTTCCTATGCTCTAACTTTGTTTAGTCACCACGAGCCACCGTCGTACGTGAAACTTGAGAACAAAGCTGCACAGAACAAGGCATCTAGACCGCCCTCCGCCTTTTTTGTGATTTCCCTGATTCAATTTAGCGTTCAATGTCAATCGCGTGTCCCCGTTATTGATTAATGATACAAAGGACTGTGGAATAGTCATGGCCGCTGGTCGTCAAGCATGCATCCTACGAATGCGCCTATTTTCATGCATCGATTACGGAAAAATCATATGGAATCAACGCTAATAACCCAAAACGAAAAATCATGTATACCAAAGTTTAACTGGGGTAGTTCCACAGCTATGTGCTGGTGCAACAGGGTCAACAGGGTCATGATATCGTGTAATAGTGGTTTAAAAGAGAAAAGAAGTCGATGACAGCAATTTTTCAGCGCCTTGGAATTATGAACTCTTCACCGCAACACTGTATTTGTTGCTAGAGAAGGATTGCCGATAGTTAGTACTTGGGACTTACAACTTGACACTTAGTTTTCCATGCGGCACCTGAATGGCCCACATGGTTTGAAGTTCTGGGGTAATGCCATGGGAGATGAACACTTCTTCTTCAAACAAGTTCATAAGACCTTCAAGTGACTGAGAAGCATCTACCGTGATACTTTGTCCTTATTTACACCGTTATTCCTCTTATTTCACCAACTTCCACTGTCAATTTCGCTTCTTGGGCTTATTGTCTCAGGTCCTTGGTGCTTTTGTCCCACTACGATTTACACGTACACTCAATTATTGCTCGATATAAATCACACTCCGCCTTCCCTCCTCCCTCCCTCCACCTCCATCCTCTATACTTCAACCTACAATGAAACGCAACGCTTACCCATTGCTCAATGAGCATCCTGTTGGCAAGAAGGTCCAGAGCATCTACGAGAACCGCCTGCGACTTTTCACCAACACAGGGGAGTACGAGAAAATCAACCTCCCCCACTTTTACGATCGCCATTCCCTGGGCACCTCTGAAAACGTCAAGCTCCACGTCTATTCTGTTCCCAATCTCAAGCGCCCTCTGTTCAAGGAGGCAATTGCTGCTGCCAAGTGGCGTGCTACAGAAAAGGGCGAGTCTTTCGGTCCCTCTTGGAGCACTCACTGGTTCAAGGTCGAGGTCAAGGTTCCTCTTGAATGGAAGAAAGCCGAGGCCATTGTTTTCCGCTGGGACTGCGGTAATGAAGGCTTGATTTTCACAGAAGATGGTGAAGCTCTCGTTGGTCTCAGTGGAGAAGAGCGCCGTGAGTGGGATATCCCCGCTGCTTGGAGAGATGGTGAATGGCACACGTTCTATGTCGAAACCAGTTGCAACGGCATGTTTGGCAACGCCGATCCTAACAACAACATTCAACCTCCAGATGAGAACCGCTGGTTTGAGCTGGTCTCTGCTGATTTGGTCTGGCCTAATCTGGAGGCCCGTGCCCTCCACATGGACTTCTGGGTCATTGGCGACGCTGCTCGCGAGTTCCCTCAGGACTCATGGCAAAAGCACAAGGCCCGTGAAGTTGCCAACCGTATTATGAATGTCTTTGATCCTAGCAATGCTGACGAAACCATTGCTGAGGCACGAAAGATTGCAAAGGAGTACTTGGGAGAGAACATTGACTCCCACACAGTCTATGACTCCAAGCTCCCCTCTTTTGTTGAGGGTCTCGGAAACTGTCATATTGACACTGCTTGGCTCTGGCCCTATGCTGAAACCCGACGCAAGATTGCCCGTTCGTGGTCTACCCAGCTTGATCTTATCAACAAGTACCCCGAGTATAGATTCGTCACTTCACAGGCCCAACAGTACAAGTGGCTGCTTGAAGACTACCCTGACTTGTTTGAAAAGGTTAAGGCGGCTGTCAAGAAGGGCTCTTTCATTCCCATTGGTGGTTCTTGGGTTGAGAACGATACCAACATGCCTACTGGTGAAGCCATTGTTCGCCAGTTCTTGGCTGGTCAGCGCTTTTTCGAGCACCACTTTGGCAAGCGATCTAGAACTTTCTGGCTGCCTGATACCTTTGGCTACAGTTGCCAGATTCCTCAGCTCTGTCGTGGTGCTGGCATGGACCGCTTCTTGACTCAGAAGCTGTCTTGGAACAACATCAACAACTTCCCCAATACTACATTTAACTGGGTGGCATTGGACGGATCTCAGGTTATCTGCCACATGCCTCCTAACAATACTTACACTGCGCTTGCCAACCTGGGTGATGTTTCGAGATCGCAGCGACAACACAAGAACTTGGACACCACACAAACTGGTATGCTGCTGTTTGGCCATGGTGATGGTGGCGGTGGCCCCACTGTTGAAATGATGGAGAAGCTTCGTCGATGCCGTGGTTTGTCCGACACTGTTGGCGAGCTTCCTCGTCTTCACCTTGGTAACACTGTTGATGACTTTTACGATGCTATTGAGAAGAAGTCTGACTTTGGCAAGAATCTCGTCACCTGGAACGGAGAGCTCTACTTTGAGTTCCACCGTGGTACCTACACTTCTCAGAGTGAGACCAAGAGAGGCAACAGACGCTCTGAGATTGTTCTGCACGATCTTGAGTTCATTGCTACTTTGGCCTCTCTTAAGAGTTCTAGCTACAAGTACCCCAAGAAGGAGATTGACGATCTTTGGGAGGATGTTCTGCTTAACCAGTTCCATGATGTGCTGCCTGGTTCATCTATTGAAATGGTTTACGACGATGCCAAGGAAATCTACCAACATGTCTTCAAGCGCGCGGAGCAGCTGGCTAGAACCGCTCTCGAGGCCATTGGCATCAAATACGTCGCCGAGAAGGATCATCAGCCCGTGGCTGTTAACACTATGCCTTGGGGTCGTGCCGAGCTTGTTTCTGTCAAGAATGAGCATGCTGATTCTTTGCTGGCTCAGTCCACTGGTGAGAGCAGCTTCATTATGTTGACCGCTGATGAGTCTGGTGTTGCTAAGCCCTTGATGCAGGCCCAGACTCTTCCTCATGTCAGCCTCAAGGAAGTCAAGAAGGGCGTGTTTGTTATGGAGAACAGCAAGCTCCGTGCCACTATTGAGGGCGGACTTGTCACTGCTCTCTACGACATTGAGAATGACCGCGAGGTCCTGGCTGGAGATGGTAACAAGTTTATCATGTTTGACGATCAGCCTTTGAACTGGCAGGCATGGGACACTGAGGTTTACTCGCTCGATACTGGCCGCTACCTGGAGCCTGGTACCGTCACCATTGTGCACGATGGTCCTCTCCGTGCTGAGCTTGAAGTCGTTCAGAAGATTAGTGCCAAGAGTACCATTACCACTCGCATTGCGCTTGATGCTTACTTCAAGCCCGCTCCTGGATCTTCTACGCCTGATGTGTCATTCCTCGAGTTTGGCTGTGAGATTGACTGGCACGAGGAGTGCAAGTTCCTCAAGGTTGAGTTCCCCGTTGATGTTTTCAATGACACTGCTTCCTATGAGACTCAATTTGGTCTCGTCAGAAGACCTACTCACTACAACACTTCTTGGGATGTGGCCAAGTTTGAGGTGTGCGCCCACAAGTGGGCCGATCTCAGTGACTACACCTACGGTGTGTCCTTGCTGAACGACTGCAAGTACGGATACAGCGTTCACGGCAACGTTATGCGCTTGTCTTTGGTTCGTGCTCCCAAGGCTCCCGATGCCAATGCTGACATGGGTATCCACCACTTCCGTTACGCCCTGTACCCTCATGCTGGTCCTGTCAATCACAATACCGTGCGTGCTGCCTACAACTTCAACCACCCTCTTGAAGTGTTTTACGTTCCTCGTGGTGTCAAGGCTGTGGATGCTGCTGACAAGTTCCTGCACACTTTTGGTCTCTCCGGTGATGCTGGCTTGATTCTCAGCAACATCAAGCGTTTCGAGGACGATGCTGACGTCTCTCGCGGCGACTTGCCAGTTCGTGAAACCGGCCAGTCCGTCGTGATTCGTGTGTACGACTCGTTGGGAGGCAAGTCCCGTGGCCACATCACCAGTAAGATCCCCATCAAGAAGGCTTTCAAGACCAACTTGCTTGAGGACGACCTTGAGGAGGTTGCTGTCGTCGATGCGGGAGCTGGTGTGTACCAGATTCCTCTCACTGTGCGCTCCTTTGAGGTGGCTACTTATCGCTTGGTCCTGGCCTAACCTTTTCTGTCTAAATACCGTTACTATAGTGTTAAAGTTAAACAAGGATAACCTATCATGAAAAAAAAAATAAAATAATAGATATATCACTTAAAGAAAAGCAAAGAAATAATGACTAAAGCTACATTGGTTTTGCACAGCAAAACATAATGCTCTCCAAGTGGTAAGGCTGGCGTTTTTCACTACAGAATTCCAGGAGAGGAGTCCTTTTCCAGCACCACGTAATTGCTTGGGCAAATTCCCACCTGGCCATTTGAACGGCGCGCCTGCCACCACTTACCACTAATATCGCTGACCTCCATAATCTCACCCTTCTCAAACGAAATTTCATTGGCGTCACTTGGGTTGGCCTTGTATGGGTATACAGCCCTAGCACGGTAGGGGTAGACCGTGGGCGTAGCAGGGACATCAGACACGGTGGTCTCAGCCATGCTCTCGTGGCCCTTAATGTAGCCGAGCTCCTTATGGGTGTTGTTAATGTCGCTTGAATTCTCAAAAGCGCCCAATGGTGCGGCCATAAAGGTCTGGGAGTAGCTCGATTGCAGGCCGGGGTTGCCTTGATGCTGAGCAAGACTGCCTGTCCGCATAGACCCATGGCGAGGCAGAGCTTGGTTCATGAACGGGTCGCTTTGTCGGCCAACGGTGTCGAGCGGCTGGCTTGTTTGGGAGTAAAATGGCACTGGCTTCTTGCCCGAGTACGAGTCAATCAGGGCATGCAGGCGCACTTCATCTGTTGTGCCGTAATAAAACATCCAGATAATGTTGATGATTGACAGCAGCATGTAACCAGCAGCTGCAGCCGCGGTGGAGGGTGACGAAAGGTACACAAAGTTATTTGTCGAGTTGGTTGTGTAGACCGTTGTTGTGGCTAACCCTGCCAAGATTACTAGCCGATAGGGGTTGACGTTATTTGTGCCTGTTACGTAGACTGTCATGACTATGATGAGAAACTCGCATGCCAGTCCCCACCACGTAAACACAGGGAACTTGGACAGATTCTGCGAGGAAGATATTGAGCCGACAAGGGCAAGCACCCATCCAATCTAGAACAGGGCGAAGGTTAGGCATTTGCTCAAAGGAGTTTAGTTAGTTACGGTACTTACAGCACAAATGGAGAGCGTCGATAGCGCGAACGGGTCGCTCAGAATATTTGACAGCGTGAAGGAGGGTTTAGTTCTAGACATGGTGAAAAATGTCTCAACAGTGCAGTTCTCGAAGACTGGTAGACACTGGAGCTAGAGGTCGTGTGAATCTGTTGGTGGGTTGCAAGGGGTAAGCTTGAAAAAAAGAGTCGGCAGCAGCAGCGTAAGTCTGATAGTGTGGCTTGAGGAGGACCTTTTTGAAGTGCCAAAACTTGTAATATCGGAAGAAACGAGCGTCACGCGAAGAGGACAAGCAGAGAGTTTTAGAGAAGAGAGCGAAGGTGTAGTAGTAGTAGGAAGAAGGCCAGCTTCATATGGATTGAGAAAGAAAGAAAGGAAGAAGAAAAAAAAAAAAAAAAAAAATTAATATAAAATAAAACCAAAAAAAATACGGGACATGTATGAAAA